>PVIC010046700.1:0-14149 GCA_004025085.1 Thryonomys swinderianus
AAAAAAAAAAAAAAAAAATTAATGATACTTACTGAAAACTTACTCTGTACTGAGCTTTACAAGATACTCAAAATAGTTTATTTTCTGGCTGCTGCTAGCAGGCTTCTTGGGTGTGTGTATGGAGGGGAGGCAGTGTTTGACAGTGAGGCATGGCTAGTACCTTCTGAGGGGTTTATAAAAAAGGATGTCGGTATAGCCACAGGGCTGGGGTGTAGATGTATCAGGAATATCAAGGGGAAATTTGGGTCAGACTAGGAAGGGGAAATCCAGATAGAGGAAGAAGAGACTTGTCTGGACTTTTTGTGGTTTTGCTGTGTTTGATGCTTTTGGATCACTCATGGTGTTTTCTGGGCAATATTCCTTGTTCATACCCTCTCACCCCTGTGCCTCTGTGGCAGTACTGGGGAGTGAATCCAGAGTGTCATGCTAGGCACGGGCCCTTTAACTGAGGTTCTTTCACAGTCGTTGACCCCCATTCTTTCTAGTATTAAACGCAAGTGCATGTAGGAAGTAGGTGGAATGGCACCACTGCCTTGGCCTGCTTTCCCTAAGGATCCCCATTTCTTCACAGTGTGATAGAAGAAGATCTGACTCCTTTCCGAGGTGGCATCTCTAAGAAGATGATGGCGGAAGTAGTTAGACGAAAGTTAGGAACCCACTATCAGATCATTAAGAACAGATTATACCGAGAAAATGACTGCATGTTTCCCTCCAGGTAAGACTTCACAGACCGATGTGATCTTCCTTTGATCTGCAGGCTTCTTGATACTGCCCTTAGAAGCTAGCTGGGAGGACTGACTAGCAAATCCCTCCTCACATTTTAGGGGAATACAAAATACAGTAATCACAAGTTCTTCTTGCCTGGAAATTTTTCTTGCCAGCTCTTCTATCAAAGCCTGTCTCCTTTTTCTTCAAAAGTCTGTTACTGGCTGTGGCTCTGCCCTTCTTTTCTTCTTTCCTTGGCTATAGTAGCTATAGGACTCAGGCTGATGAGATCTGGTATAGTAGAAGGAGGAAAAGAAGCCTAGGTATTTATTGTTTCTAAGTCACTAAGTTGCCTGGGCTAGACATGAACTTGCATATTCTCCTGCTTCAGCTTTTCAGAATGCTAGGATTATAAGTGTGCACCCTTGTACCTGGCCTAGACTCTTTCATATCTGCCAATTTGATTGGTAAAGTCATAATCGAATTCCATTGACATTTCATTATCATTAATATAGCCTGAGTATCTATGTTTATTAACCATTGATATGTTCTAGTTATCTCCTTGTACATAAAAATTCTAATTTAAGACAGAGTTTCACAGTGTAATGTAGTCTGCCTTTGAATTTGTGATCTTAGACCCTCAGGCTCCTAAGTGCTGGGATTATAGGCAAGTACCATCATAACTCGTTTAAAAACTATTTTAAACTAGTCATTTCCATTGTGCCAGAAAATTTTGATTAAGTCTTAGAATGTTGCCCTTCTATGGTGTTGTTGAGTAACTCAAAGGATGGATCAGAAACAAGCTAAACCATCAGTGTTTTTTTCCTTTCAAGAAATTCTCAGGGCCGGAGGGTTAGATCAGTGGTTCCAGCGCCTGCCTCGCAAGCGCAAAGTCCTGAGTTCGATCCCCGGAAACCACATACAATGCTGGGCGTGGAGACTCACGCCCACCAGCAATCAATACCGCATACCACAGTGCCGGGCGTGGTGGCTCACGCCTGTAATCCCAGTACTCGGGAGGCAGAGACAGGAGGATTGCTGAGTTCGAAACTTGCCTGGGCTACATAGTGAGCTCAGTGCCAGCCTGAACTACAAAGTGAGACCCTGTCTCCAAAAGGAAAAAAAAAAAGAAAGAAATTCTCAGAAGCTAGGTATGGTGGTGTATGCTTGTAATCCCAGCAAAGAGGCCAAGACAGGAGGATTGTCACAAGTTGTAGGCCAGCCTGGGCTTCATAGTGAGTTCAAGGCCTCCTGAACTACATAACTAGACCTCGTCTCAAAAACAAAACAAACAAACAAAAATCTGAGGATCTCAGGCAATTATAGTCTTTATGACATGCAAACACTTTCTCCCTTGCAAAACTAATTTTTTTTTTTTTTTGAGACAGGGTCTTGCTTTGTAGTTCAGGCTGGCCCTGAGCTCACTATGTAGCCCAGGCAAGCCTCGAACTCAGCAGTCCTCCTGCCTCTGCCTCCCGAGTGCTGGGATTACAGGCGTGAGCCACCACACCCGGCTGCAAAACTAATTTTAATAGTGTTCAATGTTGAAGATAGTAGACAATGAAATATTTTCTTTATAAATTTTGAGACTTACTGTGGAAATAAAAATGGTGTTCATGTTAATCAGCTTCCTGTTACTATAACAAAGTCCTCAGACTGATTAGAAATAGGGAAGGTTGGGCCGGAGGGTTGGCTCAGTGGTTCCGGCGCCTGCCTCGCAAGCGCAAGGTCCTGAGTTCAATCCCCAGTAACCACATACAATGCTGGGCCTGGGCGTAGAGACTCATGCCCACCAGCAATCAATGCCACATACCACAGTGCCAGGCGTGGTGGCTCACGCCTGTAATCCCAGCACTCGGGAGGCAGAGGCAGGAGGATTGCTGAGTTCGAGGCTTGCCTGGGTTACATAGTGAGCTCAGAGCCAGCCTGAACTACAAAGCAAGACCCTGTCTCAAAAAAAAAAAAAAAAAAAAAAAAGAAATAGGGAAGGTTTATCTTTGCTGCAAATATTCCAGTCCACATATCCCTCAGGTCTCATCACACTGGGCCTGTGGGGAGGTAGTACATCATGGCAAGAGAGCATAGTGGAGCAGGTTGCTCACATCATGGCAGTTGGGAGGCAAAACTGGGAAAGTAGGACAGCATCAAGGTGTCCCAGAGTCTCTTTCAAGGGCTGTCCCCATGGCTTAGCCTCACATGAAGCTCCACCTATTTTTTTTTTTTTTTTTTTTTGCTTTTTGGAGACAGGGTCTCGCTTTGTAGTTCAGGCTGGCCCTGAGCTCACTATGGTGCCCAGGCAAGCTGCCGCGAACTCAGCAATCCTCTTGTCTCTGCCTCCCGAGTGCTGGGATTACAGGCGTGAGCCACCACACCCGGCATTGTGTATGCGGTGTTGATTGCTGGTGGGCGTGAGTCTCCACACCCAGCATTGTATGTGGTTTCCGGGGATCGAACTCAGGACCTTGCACTTGCAAGGCAGGCGCCGGAACCACTGAGCTAACCCTCCGGCCCTCCACCTCTTAAATATGTTTTCTACCACTTCCCAATAGCACCAAACTGAGGAGAGATGCTTCAACACACCGGCCTACAGTGGACATCCCAGGTCCTAACCTTAGTAGTATGTTTCTGAGAAACAAAAGCCAAGGGACACCATCAGAAAATTACATATTCTGGTTCCTATCAGAATGCATATTGCCTAGTAATTAAGCTGTTCCACATAAGGGAAATAAAGACAAAAATGGAAATGAACAGACAAATGGCAGAAGTAACAATAATATTCCCTTCAACAGTGAGATGATTTATTTGGAAAATGTTATTGTGTATAAGCTGGAGTAGCTTAGGTATCAGTGATAACTTGCACATTATGAAACAATGGCTAGATCCTTTAGAAGCATTGCTTTCAGGAGATTGCAGAAGCTGATGATCTGAACATGGGCCTGTGTCACTTTAAGACAGGATTGGAACCCTTCTTTGTCCTAGTACCTGCAGGAACTGCTCTGGTGACTCTTTTCTGGTTGGCAGGTGCAGTGGTGTTGAGCACTTTATTTTGGAAGTCATTGGGCACCTCCCTGACATGGAGATGGTGATCAATGTCCGTGATTATCCTCAAGTTCCCAGATGGATGGAACCTGCCATCCCAGTCTTCTCCTTCAGTAAGGTGAGTATGAAGAGCCACATGGGATGAGGGGGATGGAAAGTGGTCCTCTAGGGTATTAGTAAGGGTAATGGTCAGGGTCAAACCTGAGGTTCAGGAATGGGTCCATGTCCCTGTTAGTTCACAGCATGAACAATAAGACTGAGGACCTGGAGATGAGGGCATGTAAGTAATCCAGGTTTGCTTAAGTGCTTGTAGGGCTTGGGTTGGAAGTTAAGGGACTAAAGCCCTGAAGAACCTGCAGGGCCTCAGATGGGGCTTTTAAGATTCTTCAGAGCCTATGGGAGGCATCCAAAAAAGGTCATGAGCTTGGAGTGAGGGAGCCTCACTCAAAAATATTTATAGAGCTAGGGTGGTAGTATACTTGCCTAGACTATGCAGGACCCTGAGTTTGATCCCTAACATTGCAAACACAAATTTTTGAGCTTCTATAAAGAGATGTCAATTATAGTGCTAAATATCATCTGTCCTATTTATCATGACATCCCAAGGGCTCAGCAGGGCTAAAAATGACCCTGAAGTTCCTAGATAGTGCCATCTGGTTTGTATGCAAACGGTGTATTACAGAGGAATGGGGTAGTGACTGTGGAGAGTAGGAGTAGCCAGGGCACACCTATGGCTTAGAGACACTGCGACAGTGAGTATCTGTCAGTCTCAGGTGTGTGCAGATGGTGAGCTAGCAGGGATGGGTCTTGGTTCCTCAAGACCAGTTATGAAAGATGGAGATGAGGGCCTGTAAGTGATCTCTTCTGCCTTTGGTGGGGAGAGATAGGGAAGTTAGAAGACAGTGGCTGGAAGGTGTTGTGGGTGAAGAGTGGATGTAGGGAACTCTGTAGCTGTTGGGAAAAGGAACACCATCTCTGATTTGGTTTTTCCAAAGTAGACCCCACATATTCTGGGTAAGCACTGTCCCACCCTAGCCCTTTAATTCCCACTTTTTCTTTACCATAGTTTATTTCTCTCCAGACTTGATATTTTCCTGAGTTGCACGTGGGCTGAGGCCACATTTGTATAGCGTTGCCTGTGCTTTAGCCTCATTTCTCAAAAGTGCTGGTCTCATTGTTTGTCATGAAACTCTCCCAGAAGAACAGATAGAGGATCCCATGTAAGTCAGTAAAGACTTTGTGTCTATTACTTAATCTTCTTTCTGAGGGCAGTGAAGTATGAGCATCAGTGTACTAACTTTCCTTTCATTTTTTAAATCAGTGACTCCTTGCTTCCAAGGAAGGGATTTTAGCCTGTCAACCTTGTAGCTAAATGTATAGTTTCCATTTAACACCTGTTAGGTAGGAAGTGCTTGATGAATCACATACTTTTAAGGTTGAAAGACATCAAACAGCATATTACATATACTATCTCAATGAAGAAACAGTAGAGTTAAGGATTTGTCAGTGGCCAGATGTTTAAATGACCATAAAAACCAACAAATAATTTCAAACTTTTCAAAAGATAAGTGGTAATACACTTTCTTTCCATTCTGACATTGGCACTTCTGACCCCTGCATAGCTAACTATTATGGATTTTGCCTTTCTCCCCAAATCCCACACGGTCACAGATGGGGGGTTTTCAGAGGTGGCTGGGTCTATAGTGTGTGATGCTGGGGATGACTTGTGGTACAATACTAGGCTCAAGAGCCCTAGGATGAGGTGCGTGAGTGCTACTTGCCCTAAGTAGCTTGAGTAAGACAAAAGGGGCAGGAAGATGCTTTTGAGCCTCTTCTTGCTTTTATGGTCTTCTGCCACCGTAAACTGTTGTCTCTGTCACATGCCACCCTGCCTTGGAGCCACCCAGTTATGAATTAAAACCTTTACAAACTATAAGCTAAATAAACCTTTCCCCTGTAACTTTGGGTATGTTGTATTTTGTCTCAGCAATGACAGAAAATTAAGTAACACACCAAAGATTTGTTGATCAATCAGTGTGAACTTAATAGTGCCATAGTGTTAGGTAACATTACCTAACAACTGTTGAGTACTTAATGTATGCTAGATACAGTCTTAGGTTTTTATATCTGTTAAGACATTTATATTCAAAATAGGCTGATAAGTAAATGCTCTTATTGCCTGTAACTTTGGGTATATTGTATTTTGTCTCAGCAATGACAGAAAATTAAGTAACACACCAAAGACTTGTTGATCAATCAGTGTGAACTTAATAGTGCCATAGTGTTAGGTAACATTACCTAACAACTACTGAGTACTTAATGTATGCTAGATACAGTCTTAGGTTTTTACATCTGTTAAGGCATTTATATTCAAAATAGGCTGATAAGTAAATGCTCTTATTGATACTATTTTCCACAGAACCATGATAAGGAAACTGAAGTATAGAGATTAACTCATCTAGAGTTCTGAAGTGATGGAGTCCATTTTCAGACTCATAAACTAAGAGCCATACTCTTGACCACCCTGTTGTATTTTCTAGTTCTTGCTTTTGAAACAGCCACTAGACTGGGTGTACCACTGCATGTCTGTAATCTCAGCACTCTGGGAGCCTGACTTGGGGGGATTACAAGTTCTAGCCTGGTCTGGGCAGTTTAGTGACTTACTGACACCCTACCTAAAAATAACAAAATAAAAGAAGTCGGGGGTTATAGCACTGTGTAAGAGGTCTGAGTCCAATCCCCAGAGTCCCACAGACCAAACAAACAGACCAAAAAACAATGCTAGGAAATAACTAAGAACAGGCAAGGCTGTGAAAACTCGATGGTAATAGCAGTTAGGCAAGGAGAGAGGTCTGCGACTGTTCTCAATTGGCTGTATAATTTAACCTTAATGGTGTATAGCCTCTTAAAAAACAATTTTAGAGAGTTGAGAACATATTCTGGTTCTAAATTCTGGGATTTAGTAAGCATGCGAATTTTAACCTTCTGGCCCATTTGTGTTTTAATGTATAGATTGGACATTGCAGGGTAGAGGAGCTTTATCTTTGGCAAGTTGGTATTGTAACAAGGCCTTTCTCCATATTATGTGTTGTGAGTGCAGTTTGCCTCCTCTTGCTCTGTTCCAAGACTTACTTATAATGGCCTTTCTGTTTATGGTGAAGACATCAGAGTACCATGATATCATGTATCCTGCTTGGACATTTTGGGAAGGGGGACCTGCTGTTTGGCCAATTTATCCTACAGGTCTTGGGCGATGGGACCTCTTCAGAGAAGATCTGGTAAGGTAGGTCTCATAGAGAGGTTTTGTTTTTCTCTTTTGTGCATTTTCTTACAATAAGGAATAGAATAGGGGCAACGTTTACTTTGCAGTAACTGGCTTAAGTTAAAATAAAGGATAGAAAATTGTGTCAGCAGTGGCTGTATGAGGAGGATGATGGGAGTCTTTTGATTTACATAAAAAATTTCCTGTGCTTTAAAGATTCTTTAAGAGAAAAATAGATGACCATGTTGTGAGAGAGGATCGAAAATTCCTTGGAATAACGTAAATGTACTTGATAATTGATGGCTGAGTTCTTCAGGGATGAGGGGCAAGGTGGCCTCATAGTTATCTCAAGTACCAGCTTACTGCAGGCCAGGAACCGGTGCACTCCCATACTCCCAGCTCAGAAGGTAGATGCGGGAGGATTACGGAGAGCTCTAGGCCAGCCTCACCTACACATTAAGACATATCTCCAAAAAGTGGAAAGCAAAATTAACTGCAATCTTAGTTCAGATCCTCTGTTTCTGACCAAACTGTGCTTTTTTGTTAACTGACTCCTTTGTGGCATGATTTCAGGATTCAAGTGGTCTGGTTGTCTGAGCTGTAGGTTTGCCTTACCTAGCTGCACATTGCAGAAATGATTCAGGAAGCATTGGTGCTCAGACATGATGGGGCATGCCTATAATCCTGGCACTCTGGAGGGTGAGGCAGGATGGATGCGAATTCTAGGCAGCCTGGGCAGTTTATTCATTTTCGTGTGTGTCAAGAAGGGGGAGGGAGTCTGGGAGTGGGAGGGAGATGTAGCTTGGTGCAAAGATCCTGGTTCAGACCCTAGTATCACGAGAAACAAAATCAGAAACACCCAAATGCCACTGGTGCTTAACTTCTGGAGCACAGCCCATGTAAGTCTTCTGTGGGGTAGAAAGACAGCAAGACTTGAGATCAGATTTCTGTAAGTATCTGTCACTTCTACAAGTATGGTTGGAGATTTGAAGATTAAGAGTATGTCTTCTTCCAGAAGAAACATGAGGGACCAGAACCATAGCAGCAGTCAAAGCACTACAGTATATTTAGGTCTCTTCTCCAGAAGTATAATTTGGAAAATTTTTAAAAATGTAACTCAGTCTTATGTTTTGTAGAACTAGATTTGGAATACATCTTTGTCCAGCTGTTTTACTTGAAGGACATAGGAGTAAAGGCCCAGGGAAAGTCGAGAAATTTGCCCACAGCAGAATCAAACTCGTGCTTGAAGTCTGGGTCATTGAGTACACTGTTTGCTCTACTGTACCAGCTAATGCTGCCTGAGGCCTCTAGATATTGAACCCAATATCTTTTATTTGCTTTTCATTTAGAACATAATTTTAAGGGGGTGGGAGAAGGAATCTTTAACTTTTTTTTCTTAAAGTTAGTTTTTTGTATTGGCTTTGGTTATTTATGTATGTATTTATTTAATGGTACTTAGGATAGCACTGAGGACCGTTACACCAAGCCATATCTGTAGCCCTGTATGATTTTTTTAAACACTGAAACAGGGAAAAATAAGAATCAAGATATATCATGTACAAATTCTCAGTGAGGAGCGTGATAGTAAGTTCCACATAAAATGTACCAATAAGCTCAATAAAAACAAACTCCCATTGAAGCAAGGTCTTGCTCATTTGTCCTAAACATCACATTTAGAGTTTAGGAGCCTTTCTCTCAGTAAATTAATGTTGTTGATTTATTAATGGGGCAGTAGATTTGTTGATATTTAGAGTAAGCCCCTCAAGAACAGTGAAATAACAAAAAGGGTCATGATGTCTTTCAGTCCTATTCATTTGCATTTAAAAATATAGCCAGGTGTGGTGGTGTGTGCCTGTAACACCAGTACTTAGGGAGCTAAAGCAGGAGGATTGCCATGAGTTCAAGGCCAGCCTAGGCTACATAGCAAAACCCTGTCTGAACAGATGAGTGAATAAGAAGCCCTGAGTTAATCTTTAGAAATGGTTAGAATATAACATTGCATAGTTGAAAATAGGTAAAAACTAACTAAAAATCTATGTTTTTAGGTCAGCAGCACAGTGGCCATGGAAAAAGAAAAATTCTACAGCATATTTCCGAGGATCCAGGTGATTTTTTTTATTCTAATCTTACAAAGGTAATCAAAGCAGTGTGTAAAATATAAGAATCTTGAGAGTATGATGGACTCTGTGGTTGGAACAGAAAGTTAAAATAACAGAGGAATTCAGTTGTTGGCCTAAATCACTCTGAACTGAACTGAAATTTAAAAAGTAAAGGTCATTCCGCATTCAGCAGATGTTTAGAGGGCCAAGTGTCTGCTGGTTCGCAGTCTCCTGAGAGTTGCGCGTGCTGATGCCACAGCCGCTCTGCGGGTTACTAATCCTAGCCCTCTGAGAGGCTGAAGCAGGAAGAGTACAAGTTCCAGCCTATCCTGAGAAACATAGAGACTTAATGACATTCTGTCTGAAAGAATGAAAAATGGCTGAGATTATAGTTTAGCTCAAAGGCATTGGGTCCAATCCCCAGTACCACAGTGCGTGTGGTAAGGAGAAGGCTTTCACAGTTTTTGTGATGACTGCTTATCAGTTTGGCAGGAGACTTCAGGTTGCCTGTGGGCCTCCTACCTTCTGCTTACTGTTCCTAACTTCTGATTACCAGCTCTTGAGATCACAGATTCTTAACTTGGGGTTTATAGCTAGGTTGTAGGAGTTTTAGGACCTCCCTGAAATTAAATGGGGAGATGTGCATTTTTCATTTTCTTAGTGTACCCATGATTCCTCATCCGTCAAGACCCTCTGCTAGTAAGACCATAGCTAACACTTCTTTGACATACCAGCTTCAGATTCTGAAGCCTTCTAGTTTTTATTTTTGTTTAGTTTTATTTTCCAATTCATATGCTGGACTTTATAGAACGTGCACAGCAAAGGTCATATAGCTATTTCAGTGAGTGGAAATTACCCAGTTGTATAGCTGTGAACCCCAGTGATTACAGAAGCTGCAGGAACCTTCCTTAAAGGGAAGGCTGCATGAACCTATCATGGAAAACTGCGATAGAGACCCAGACAACACATCCTTTGAGAGGTGCTAGCTGAGAAAAGCCAGACATCCCCATTCCTGAAGCGACAGTTCACACCACCTAGTGTTGCAGTAGCCAGTGTGCCTCACTGGATCCTGCAGGGATGGGAAGCGACTGGGTATTTCAGAGACCAGTGATTCATCTGCCTGTGCAGAAAGTCATTGCCTGGGTCCTGCTGCTACTCACCTTTCAAGTTACGGGAACAGTGGTTCAGGCCACATCGTTGTATGTCTTGTGTCTCTTTTATAGGACAAGTCCGGAACGAGATCCTCTCATTCTTCTGTCTCGGAAAAATCCAAAACTTGTGGATGCAGAGTACACCAAAAACCAAGCCTGGAAATCTATGAAAGTAATCAGCAAACATCTGAGTAGAACTACAGCGATGACCATTCACACTCAGAGCACATTGGCACCTGGGTAGATTCTGAAATTAGGGTTCTGCTCAGTGGTGAGATGAACACAGGACAAGTTCCACAATCCAGTGTTAGCACAGATGTAAATTCTTCTACTTCAAACATGCATGGCTTTTCTAGCCGTATCCTCATTAATATACTAATTTGGAGGTTTAAACCAGAGGTCCAAAGCTTTTTCTGGAAAAGCAAGGTAGTAAAGACTTCACCTGTGCAGGCCATGTGATCTCTGTTTTAGTGTTCTCTGCTGGGCGGGGTCAAAGCAGCCATAGGCAACAGGTAAACAAATGTGCCTCTTTCCTAATAAAAACATTATTTATGGTCACTGAAATTTGAATTTCATGTAGTTTTCACAGGTGAAACAAAAGGCATTTGTCTTTTGTGTTTTTTGAAAAGTTTCATCCATAAGTTCTACAAAACCAAATGATGGTCTGTGACCTGTAGTTTGCCAGACTCTGGTGTAAGCTAATAATGTGTCCTCCCCTCCCCCCGTACCAGGGATCAAACCTGGGCCCTTGTGTGTCCAAGGTTGGCATGGTACCACTTGAGCTAAATCCCCAGCCCTAATAATGGTTCTTTTTTATTTATTTATTTATTTTATTTTTTTCTTTTTGAGACAGGGTCTCGCTTTGTAGTTCAGGCTGGCCCTGAGCTCACTATAGTGCCCAGGCAAGCCGCCGCGAACTCAGCAATCCTCTTGTCTCTGCCTCCCGAGTGCTGGGATGACAGGCGTGAGCCACCACGTCCGGCATTGTGGTATGCGGTGTTGATTGTTGGTGGGCATGAGTCTCCATGCCCAGCATTATATGTGGTCACCGAGGATCGAACTCAGGACTTTGCGCTTGCGAGGCAGGCGCCGGAACCACTGAGCTAACCCTCCGGCCCCTAATAATGGTTCTTAATCCTGGCTATAATAGTTCATCCAGAGAGCTTAAGCAGAGAATTGAATCTTCCATCTCTGCAAGGCCAGGCATCTTCATTCTTTAAAACACCCCATGTGATTCTAAGGTGAAGCCAGAAACCGAGTCTTTTAGTCTGGAGTCTCTGTTCTCTGAACATGTACCTGCCAGCATGAACCACTGGTGTGGTTCATGGACAGCATGACTGTCCCATTGGGTGGTATTTTATAATTTTATTGGTAAAAAGACCAATAAAAGTGATTAGATCCATTTGTACTACCAGTGTGGTTCAAGCCACCTGGCAGCAGATTACTGCATTGTTATGAACATGTTAAATCTGTGTCTTATTGCCTTAATTAATGAACATAAGGCCTTATATGTCCTCATATAGTATATGAGGACATAAAAAACATTTCAACTTCTTGGGAAAGAATTAAGTGTATATGATAAGTGTATCACTTGAAACAGTTTTGAGCAAATGAGTTTAAAAAACTGTTAACTGAAAGTACAAAAATTCATTTAGCGTATGAGTTGTTAATATTTACTTAGAGGCAGCAAAAGCCAAGGAGAGGTCCTGCCCTCATCAAGCTTCCTGTCCATGAAAGAGGGGAGAAGGCACATGGGGTTTCTGTCCCTGGGCTCCCTAGGGCTGGCAGGTGAACTCAGAGTGAGCCAGAGAAAAACTCTTAACAGCTACAGTTGGTTGCTACCAAGTGGGAAGAGTTTGCAGACCTTGCTTTGCATTTTATTTTCTTAAAAAACAATTGGAAATCTGTAGTTTTGTAAGAATCCTGCCAGGGCCAGAGATTTAGCTTAGTGGTTCTGGCACCTGCCTAGCAAGCACAAGGTCTCTGGCTTGATCCCCAGTAACCACATACAATACTGGGCATGGTGACTCACACCCACCAGCAATCAGTACCACATACTAAAGTGCTGGGCGTGGTGGCTCAGACCTGTAATCCCAGCACTCAGGAGGCAGAGGCAGGAAGATTGCTGAGTTTGAGGCTTGCCTGGGCTACATAGTGAGCTCAAGGGCACCCTTAACTACAAAGTGAGACCCTGTCTCAAAAAAAAAAAAAAAAAATCCTGTCAGCTATACATATTAGCAATAATTTCAATATTTTTTAAAAAGGTCTTCCCTGCCCAACAAAATTTGAGTGTGGGCTCTCTTCCTAAACCCAAAAGCCAGCACTTGTGGCCTTTTCAGTGTGTGATTTACTTACACGGAATATGCAACAGGTTGTGCCCTTGGGGTTCACAGCATGAAGCAGCTTCCAGTAAGCTGGAATTCTAGACAGACAGACCAGGGTTAAAACCCTAATGTCACATGATCCTGAGTAAGTTTCTTAACTTCTGGAAACCTTGGTTTCTCATTTGCTTATTGAGAATAGTAATGTCCCATGAGTGTGTTTATTATGAGGGTCAAGCGAGTTTATGTTGAAGAAAAGTTTAACAATGTTTACTGTGCTCGTGTGGCTACCACTACTAATATCAATGACTTTTTCATTTAAAGGATACCTTGGGAAAGCCAGCAGCTAAAGATGTCCATCTTGTGGATCACTGCAAATACAAGTATGACTTCCAGAGCTTCTTGGTGCTGAAGTAGCTTCACTTTGGATGAGAACTTTAATGTCAAGATCTGGCATTCATTTGTTTAGTTGGTTTTTACTTCGGGCTTACCATATACTGCCCCGAATTCTGTGGGGACTGCAGAGTGGAATGAAACAGGTTCCTTGCTTCTGGAGAGCTTGCCTTTAATTAAAATGCTGGGATTTTCTTTTTCTATATACCACCCATATAAGAGTTGACGTTTGGCTAAATATTTATCAGGTTAATAAATATAATGAGGGGCTGGGGAGAGAACTCAGTGGTACAGCATGCGTTTAGCTGTACATATATGCCAGGAGCAGGGTTTTCCTACACATGTAAACACAGGTACAGAAAGTAGTGAGGGGATTCAGAGATAGGAATGCTGATTGCACATCCAGTGAGAACCGTAGGACAAGAGAAACTCTGGGGAGACAGAGGTGCCTATGGGAAAAGTGCTGAAAAGAAAGTGTTATTCTTTTCTAAGACAGCTTTTTTTTCTTTTCCCTCCCTGAGCAGGGGTGAGATAGTTGAGAGTGACCTTGAACTGACTATAGTACTCTTGCCTCAGCCTCCTGAATTCTGGGGTTACAGGTGTGTGCCAGTGTGTCTGGCTAAGATAGCCTCTTTCGAAGGAGCATTTCTTTGCAGGTTGATTAGGTTAGGTCCCTTCTCCGTCCACTTAAGAAGAGGATACTATCCAGGAAAAGGGACATCCTTGGCCAGATGAGACACATTTGTGGAAAGACAAGACCTTCGGAGGCTAATGACTAGTTGCGACACTAGGCAGATAAGCCTGTGAAATTTTTTCACTTTTGATTTTTTTTTTTTTCCTTTTTTTGAGACAGGGTCTTGCTTTGTAGTTCAGGCTGGCTCTGAGCTCACTATGTAGTCCAGGCAAGCTTCGAACTCAGCAATCCTCCTGTCTCTGCCTCCCAAGTGCTGGGATTACAGGCGTGAGCCATGACACCCGGCACTGTAGTATGTGGTATTGATTGCTGGTGGGCGTGAGTCTCCACGCCCAGCATTGTATGTGGTTTCCGGGATCGAACTCAGGACCTTGCGCTTGCGAGGCAGGCGCTGGAACCACTGAGCTAACCCTCTGGCCTCTTGATTTTTTTTTTTTTTTTTTTGCTTTTTGGAGACAGGGTCTCGCTTTGTAGTTCAGGCTGGC
>PVIC010046701.1:0-14142 GCA_004025085.1 Thryonomys swinderianus
AAAAAAAAAAAAAAAAAAAAAGAATCCATGGGGAGGTGGTACACACCTTAACCCCAACACTCAGAAGGCTGGATCATCTCAGTTCAGGGCCAGCCTAGGCTATGTAGTAAGTTCAAGGCCAACTTAAGCTATGCCTAGAGACCCTGTCTCAAAAAAACAAAGAAATAGGGTCAGAGATTTAACTCAGTAGTTTCAGCGCCTGCCTAGCAAGTACAAGGTCCTGAGTTCAATCCCCCATAACCACATACCACAGTATGGGTGTGGTGACTCATGCCCACCAGCAATCAGTACCACACACCACAAGGCCAACTGTGGTGGATCATGCCTATAAACCCAGCACCCAGGAGGCAGAGGAAGGAGGATTGCTGAGTTTGAGGTTTGCCTGGGCTACATAGTGAGCTCAGGGCCAGCCTGAACTACAAAGTGAGACCCTGTCTGAAAAAAAAAAAACAAAACCAAAACAAATTCTATAGGCAGAAGGGTGTAGGGTGTCTGGGATGCCACCAGTGGCATCATGTTGGTGGCACTGAGAAAGCAGCAGCATGACCTCTCACTTCCTGAGGCTCATCTTTCAATACCAACAAGATAGTCTTCAGCATGTACTAAAGCAGAGCAGTGTGTGACTTGGAGCACACAACCTATCATAAGATGATTCATACCCTTGGGCGAAGTAAGTGCTAACAAGGTGACAGCCTCCAACACGGCACCTTTCACATGTGAGAATTATTTTCATTTAGCTGCTTGTAGATCATGCCTACATCATACACACCCTGGTGAGCTCCTGGGCATGGCAGTCCAGAGTCAGTTTCAGTGTGGATGCTGCTTCAAAAACAGTTTCTTGAAGAAACGCAGACGGTTTCATCAGGAGAGCAGTATGGTTTGTCCACACTGAGCGATTCTGGTTTTGTATTGTTGCAAGACCTTAGGTCAGAGTTTGGAATCAGAAGTTGGGAAGCAATGATTTCTACACTCATTATGCTTTGCAGCTTTATCTTTTTGGATTCCCATTCTCTTCCATTTTGCGAGGCAGAGGCAGGGATACACCTCCAGAGAGGCCTGCTGTACACTGAGGGATCAGCAGGGGACACTAAAGTGACAGCTCTGCTGTGGGGACACCTGAGCACACAGAGCACCAGCACTTGTACATCCCAGACTTTCAGGACGCAACCCTTAGCGCTGCTGACAATCCTCACCCCTCTCGCAGGTCCGCACTGTCTTCAAGCATCCACAGTCACTTCCTTTAGACCTGCAGTTGCTGGCGGTCTTCGGACACTAAGGTCTGAAGAGTGTTCTCACACAGGTAAATTATTTTGATATAAAGCTTCTAGGCCCTCAAGGTCCCCATCACTAGTCCACAGTATTGTTCCTTCCTTAAAACTTCCTAAGGCAAATGTAATTTTATTTTTATTTTACTTTTTATGGAACTGGGCGTTGAACTCTGACCCTTGTGCTTCCAAAGTAGGTATGGTACCACATGAGCTAAATCCCTGGCCCCTTCAAATATCACTTTAAAAGGTGACTGTAGGGAGCATGGTGGCACATACTTGTAATCCTAGCACTTGAGAGGCTGAGGCAGGAAGACTGATGCAAATTGGAGGCCAAGCTGAGCTGCACAGTAAGTTCCAGACCTGCCTAAACTATATAGCAAGATTCTATCTTAAAATAAGATTGGATTATCTCCAACAGAGTTTCATATTGCTGTGAAGGATCCACAAAGCTGGAGGTCACAGCCAGAATCACAGACTGATGACACAGCAGGCCTGAGCATACGTCCCACAGGCTGAGCTATGCTTCTCCTTCTCCACAGCACAACTGCTGCTGCTGTTCTCCCCTCTGGGACTGAAAATATGCCTGGCAAGGTCCTGTCCTCGAGGTGGTAGCAGCAGACCTTGTCATCCTCTGTGCTCCATGAAATACTATACTAATTAAGTTTTGAATCAGCTTTTAAAACTTGGCTTTTTTTTTTTTCTTCTGAAACAAAGGAGAAAGTAGCTGGGTATGGTGGAATATGCCTATAAATTCCAGCATTCTGGAAGCCTGAGGCAGGAGGACTGCCAAGTTCTAGCCCAGGCTGGGCAACTTACTGAGGCCCTGTCTCAAAAACAGTAAAATAATGTCAGTGAGATAGCTCAGTGCAAAGGACCTGGGTTCAATCCCACGCATAAGACTAAAAAAAAAAAAAAAAAAGGCAGAATATGGGTGAAAAGCAAAAAACACAGTAGACAGGGACATGTTTATGGTGAAAGTGAAAACAGAGGGAGCGATCCAGAGTAAAACTCAAAACTGCTGACATGCCACTGTGGACTAGACAAGGAGAAGGGCTCAGCTCTCCCTCTGACTTATCTCTGTTGGACTCCCCATTGGAACCAAAAACAAGAAAACTTGTTTTTACCTGTTGCAAATGCTTTCCCACAGCCTGCATGCTCACACTGATAAGGCCGGTCTCCCGTATGTGACCTCTCATGGACCTATTATTAAAAATACCAGCATGATTCTATTTCCCTTATGTATTCTTTGGGTAAGATAATCTCAACATAAACTTTTATTTTTGTCCCTCATTGCTAAATGATTTTCTTGTATGCTTTTTAAAATAATATTGTCATGAAAACTACACCCTCAAATTCTCAATCTAGACCTGTATTAAGAAGTACTCATTTTAAATGAACAACAGGAACATTCAAGATTTGAATTTTTCTAAAAGGACAAAGTTATTTGTATGAAACATATACATGACTAGAACTAGGAACACAGGGGAGGGTAGAGAGCGTGGAGTGTAGCTATTAGGTCACAGTGGTACATGCCTGGAATCTTAGCTATCAGAGAGGCTAAGGCAGAAGGGTCATGAGTTTGAGGCCAGCCTGGGCAACTGAGTAAGATCTAATCTGAAAGAACTCCCAGAAACAAAAAGTGGAGAATGCTACGAGAGACAAGGCTCCACCACTGCCTAGGGCTATGGACACAGGCACTTTTCTAAGCCTCAAAGTCCTCTTTATAAATTGAAAACATAATATTGTCTACTGTGGGGCTGATAATGAGTCATCTGAACAACGGGTGACCCAAATGAACCCTTACCACACAGAACATCAGGCCACTCTGTTTAGTACTTTACATGGACACTATTAGTTCTTCCAACTACTCTTTGTGGGAGGTACTTTATTTTCCAATTTTATAGAGGAGGAGCTGAGAGGTCAGTTAGCACACCAAAGTCACCTCCTAACAAGATATACAGATGGGCTCTAGGGTCACAACTGTAAAGTGCACACTTCTGTACCACTAGAAGTTAATAAATGAATCTTAACTGTTATTATTAAGAGTCATGGTATAGCTCACTGTGTTTAACTGCAGTGAAAATACCTGGCTCAAATAACTGAGAGATTAAATTAACATCAACTTTTGCCAGGTTCCTGCAAATAACTGTTAACAGAGTAATGGTATCTTTCATCTATTTACATAAATTTCATACTTGGCCAAAAGTATTAAGATATATAATAAGTACCATGGGGCCGAGAGATCCTGGACATTAGGCCTACAGATTAAGAAAATGTAGTCTGAGTCCTCAGAGGACTGAGTCTCTCGGGCCTGTGCAGGCTTCTGTGTCGGGTGAGCCCGAGTCACTATCCTGGTGAGTGGGGAAGAGTGACATGTGAATGTACCACAGGCCTTGTGAGCAGCTATTTTCTAGGTACTGTGACAACTCCACACATTTCTCTTCTGGATACCTTCAGATGGTGAGCTGTCGTATATAATTTTCCACAGCCGTCATATTCACATCGGAATGCCTTCTCTCCACTCTGTTGAGATTTAGCAGTTACTCTTGTCGCATGTCCTTGTAGGACAATCTAGATAAAGCACAGAAAGGAAACAGATGAAACTACTATTTTCACAATAGTACTGTACAGAGTTTCAGGTTCAAGGCATCACTATACTGAGAGTCTGTCATCACTCCAGTAGGATCCACTTAGCTCCCGCTGGGCTGATGTGAGCAGCTCGAGAATAGACAAAAGGAGAGTCACAAATGCTTGGGTAGAGTCACAGATCTATTTCCAGCCCAAGTTACATCTCTATTGTATGCAGGTATCTCTCAATACACTCAAGGCATGTATCTATAGGGGCATGGCTTTTTTGTTTTTTCTTCTGAGACAGGGTCTCCCTTTGTAGTTCAGGCCGGCTCAGAGCTCACTATGTAGCCCAGGCAAACCTCAAAACACACCACAATCCTCCAGCCTCTGCCTCCTGAGTGCTGGGATTATAGGCATGGGCCACCATTCCTGGCACTGTGGTATGTAGTACTGACTGCTGGTGGGCATGAGTCACCATGCCTGCTATTGTTGTATGTAACAGGGATCGAACTCAGGACCTTCTACTTGCAAGGCATATGCCAGCACCACTGAGCTAAATCTCCGGCCCAAGATCACAATTTTTAAAAAATCCTTCATCTTTGAAATAAGACCAATAGGGCTGGGGATTTAGCTCAGTGGTTCTGGCACCTGCCTCGCAAGCAGAATTTCCCTGGTTCATCCGGTAACCACATACAACAATACTGGGCGTGGTGGCCACGCCCACCAGCAATAAATACCACATACCACAAATGCCGGGCTTGGTGGCTCATGCCCATAATCCCAGCACTTGGGAGGCAGAGGCAGGAGTACTGCTGAGTTCCAGGCTTGCCAGGTCTACACAGTGAGCTCAGAGCCAGCCTGGACTACAAAGCGAGACCCTGTCTCAACAAAAAAAAAAAAGAAAGAAGACCATAGGCCGACCAGGGAATAGTGACACAGGCCTGTAATCCCAGCACTCAGGAAGCTGAGGCAGGAGGATCACTAGCTTGAGGCCAGCCTGGGCTACAATGGGAGACTCTTAGCTCAAAAGAACAAAACTAAGGGCTTTCTTTGCCTTTACCATTTTCTCCCTTTTTCTTTTCTCTTTGCACTTGAGTCCATTTTCCCCTTCATCCTTTTTTCCTGTTTCCACTGACTACATAAGCAACGCCTGCCAGAAACAAAAGGAAGGGATAAGGTTGAAAGTTACAGCTGCCTGCCTAGTAAGTGCAAAGGGATGAGTTCAACCCTTGGTGCCCCTCAAACAAACAAACACCAGATCAAAAGTTACAAGTTCTGCTTATTTACTGTAATATTTTAGGCTTTTAAAAAAATAACACCAAGGCTGGAGATTTAGCTCAGTGGTTCTAGCGCCTGCCAAGCAAGTGCAAGGTCCCTGGTTCTATCCCTGCTAACCACATACAATACTGGATGTGGTGATTCACGCATACCAGCAATCAGCACCACATACCACAATCCTGGGCATTGTGGCTCACGCCTGTAATCCCAACACTTGGGAAGCATAGACAAGAGGATTGCTGAGTTCAAGGCTTGCCTGGGTTACAAGGTGAGCTCAGGGCCAGCCTGGACTACAAAGCGAGACCCTGTCTCAACAACAACAAAAAAATAAAGTAATACCATATACTGGGCCATCAGCCTTCAATATCATATATATCCATTCATTTCAGAGAATTATATTTCATTTTTCTATTTTTTGTGGTACCAAAGAATGAACTTAGGACCTTGTACTTTCCAAGAAGGCACAGCAGCACTGAGCTACTTCACCAGCTCTCTGAGAATAATTTTTGTTTTCAAACAGGGTCTACAGCCATACCACCCTGAACACACCTGATCTCATCTGTTTTGAAACAGGGTCATGGTATGTATTTCAGGCTGGCCTGGAACTCAATAGTGACCCTCCTACTTCAGCCTGAGTGCTGGTATTACAGGTATATGTCATTATGCTTGTCTTAGAGAATTATTTTATTTTTTTATTTTAGAAGTTCTGGTCCAGCCTAACAAAGACATAGTATGAGTAACAAATAAGTAAAATTTTCTAATAGGTACATCAAGAAAGGAAAACAAAACTAGTAAAACATCTCAGTAATCATTCTGAACTTGGTCAAGGGATTTAGCTCAGTGGTTGTGGTGTCTGCCTTGCAAACGAAAGGTCCCAAGCAAGGTCCCAAGTGATCCCATACCATATACTACAATGCCGGGAGTCGTGGTGGCTCACGCCTATAATCCCAGCACTCGGGAGGCAGAGGCAGGAGGAATGCTGAGTTCGAGGTTTGCCTGGGCTACATAGTGAGCTCGGAGCCAGCCTGAACTACAAAGCAAGACCCTGTCTCAAAAAAAAAAAAAACCTGCCTTGGATTTTCTGAAATGGTGAGATTTTCCTAGAAAGGTAGTTAAATTGTTTTCATTCATAGAAGGCTTAGAATTGCTCAGAGAAATGCTTACACATAAAAAACAGCTTTACATACCTGCATTTTTTTCTCTTGCTCATTTTCTCCAATCATTCCAGTACCTGTTACACTTTCACTTCCATCAATGGACACCTAGAGAAATAAAATAAAGCTTAAAGTTTCTTTGGAGTGCTAGGGATTGAACCCAGGGCTTCATGTATGCTAGATAAGCACTCTACCATTTGTTACACCCAGCCCCAAATTTCATACTTTCGTAATGGTCCATGGTAGGACCATGGTAGGTCCACATTTCTGTATATGTCTAAAAATTTCCCAAAAAAGCACAGGGTGAAAAAATTTTTTTACATTATATGAAAAATAGACGTTCAATAAAAAAAAAAAAAAAACAGCCTCCCAACCCACAAATCCTTAAGGTAAGGTTTGCCATATTGCTCAGACTGGCCTTGAATTCTTGGAGTCAAGGAGCCTCCTGCCTCAGCCTCTCAAGTAGCTGGGACTACAGGTGCATGCCATCATATTCAGCTCAAAAAATCAGAACTTTTAATGGAAAACTTTTTTTTTTTTTGGAAACAGGATCTTGCTTTGTAGTTCGAACTGGCCCCGAGCTCACTTTGTAGCCCAGGCTGGACTCAAGCTCATGGCAATCGTCCTGCCTCTGCCTCCTGAAAATAGATATTTTGAGATTCTGTGCTGGGATTACAGGGATGAGTCACCATGGCCAGCATTGTGGTACATGGTACCAGGGATCAAACTTGGGACCTTGTGCTTGCCAGGCAGACACCAGAACAACTGAGCTAAATCCCTGGCCCTGGAAAACCTAACTGAGACTTTCCTTCACTTATTCTAATTTCTTCCTCTTAACTAGTAAATATTGTTATTTCTTTTATAGTATTCATTCTGAAATATTTCTTTTTGTGTGTTATATGCCATCAACTTGTTTCTTATAAGACCATAACCCATTCATTTTTCTTTTGTTATTTCTTTGAGCATGTGGGTTTCACTATGAAGCTCAGGCTGCTCTTGAACTTGCTGCAGTCCTGCCTTGGCCTCCCAAGTGCTCTGATTACAGGCAGGTACCACCATGCTCATCCTGCTTATTTTTCTTCTACTATTTCTAAACTGGTGGTTTCTTGATAAGTGTGGTTTTCATTTTCTTTTCATGGAAAATAAATAAGGCGTATTTGGTTACCTTTTTTTTTAATAGTTCGAGGGATCTAGTCCAGGGCCTCCCACATGCTGGGCAAGTGCTTTACTACCAAGCTACATCCCAGGCCCTGGGATAGTCCTGACTCTGCAAAATGCTATACCTTTGCTGCATACTGTTCCAATGCACTGATGGTGTCAGGGTCAATGGTGGCATCCCCGGTATGCAGCCCTGCCACTGTCCCATCAGCCTGAATTGCCAGGATGGTGTCAGACTGGGGGACTTGCACTGCATGGTGGATGTAGGCCGTGGTACCATCTTCCAGCTGAACCGCCTGTAGTGCACTCTGGTCATAACTATCTGAGAGAATGAAAGACAAGAGCATTAAATTAAAAAAATATGTTTTCCAGTATGTTCCAATTAACTCATTAAAAGTAAAAGCATTTGCATATTTAAAGTATAGAAGGATGAATTTTTATTGAGTAGTTACTGTGGACCAATGGAGCATGTGCTATATAGATCTTATTTCACTTAATCCGCATAAAAATTCTGTAAGGCAGGTATATTTATCAACCCATTGTATAAAAGGGAATCTGAGGTGCAGTGAAATATTATCCCTTTCCTTAGGGACCAGGAAATTTTAAAAACCTAACAAATGAGCTGGATACAGTGGTGCATGACTGCAATTTCAACTATGTAGGAGGCTGAGGCAGTAGGATTAAAAGTTGAAGACCAGGGCTGGAGATTTAGCTCAGTGGTTCCAGCGTTTGCCTTGCAAGAGCAAGGTCCTGAGTTTGATCCCCGGTAACCACCAGCCATCATACTACAGTGCTGGGTGTGGTGGCTCACGCCTGTAATCCCAGCACTCAGGAGGCAGAGACAGGAGAATTGCTGAGTTCGAGGCTGGCCTCGGCTACATAGTGAGCTCAGGGCCAGCCTCGAGACCCTGTCTCAAAAAAAAAAGGAGTACAGGGCCAGAGATTTAGCTCAGTGGTTCCAGCACCTGCATAGCAAGCACAAGGTGCTGAGTTTGATCCCCAGTAACAACATATAATACCAGGTGTGGTGACTAACACCCACCAGCAATCAGTACTACACAATGCTGGGCATGGTGGCTCACACCTGTAATCTCAGCACTTGGAAGACATAGGCAGGAGGACTGTTGTGAGTTAGAGGTTTGCCTGGGTAGCACAATGAGCTCAAGGCCATCCTGAACTACAAAGTGAGACCCTGACTCAACAAAACAAAACAAAACAAAACCATGGCTATGGGGCTGGGGATTTAGTTCAGTGGTTCCAGCACCTGCCTTGCAAGTGCAAGGTCCCAGGTTTGATCCCCAATATGGGGAAGGGGATCACTCTGTAGGGAAACCAGGATTTAATGCATATCAGTATGACTCTGAAGTTCATGGTGTTCCAAACTGTTCCTCAACAGCTTGAATTATAAAGTTTTGCCTAAATCTGCCAGCTTGAACTGCAAAGAAGAAACACAATTCTTTCCCATGACAACAGTTCAGCAGCTAAGGGCAGGTCTCATTTTCCCCATCCCACTCTTGCCTTACTGTCCAGGTATTTCCAAAGTTATTGTACCTTTTGAGGTGTGGTGAATAAACGCTGTGGTCCCGTCTTCTAACTGTACTGCTTGACCATCCTCTAGCCGCAAACTATCCCCTGCTCAAGAGGAATGCTTACATTTAGATCCCAAGTTTTCCACACACTCCAGTTCACCCACTTAACAATCTCAGACTCAGCAGTCATGAAACAAAACAGCCTCTACTTTATGAGTCTCTGAGCTGTGAAGTAATTTCATTAGACCTGCTTTAGAAAATGCTGAAAGGTAAAAAAAGAATTAGAATACTTGTTTTAGGAGCATATACAAGGGTTTGAGAGTTGAAAGGAGAAAAAAAGAGGAAAAATGAAAGACATGTAGGATTTGGCTCAGATAACAGATGCTTTCACTAAGGACTATTGCCCAGTGATCTCTAGAGGCTGGTCCAGGAACTTCTTTTCCATTATATCTGAGAAACTCTTTCTTTTTTTTTGAGAGAGGGTCTCGCTTTGTAATTCAGGCTGGCCCTGAGCTCACTATGTAGCCCAGGCTAGCCTCAAACTTGGCAATCCTCCTGTCTCTGTCTCCCAAGTGCTGGGATTACAGGTGTGAGCCACCACGCCCAGCTCTGAGAAACTCTTGACTAAACTAAAATGCTCTGCAGGGCATGGTGGCTCACGCCTGTAATCCCAGCACTCCGGAGTCAGAGGCAGGAGGACTGCCAAATTCGAGGCTTGCCTGTTCTACATAGTGAGCTCAAGGCCAGCCTGAACTACAAAGTGAGACCCTGTCTCAAAAAAAAAAAAATGCTCTGTAGGTCCTCTCTGCGGCATCTACTGTTCTCTCTGTTCAGAAGAGAGTCTAAAAATCAGGACCAAACTGGAGCAGTAAGCAAGAGCAGAAGGCAGCAAATATGAGTCTAGAAATCAAGTTTCCTGTGTTGCATCTTAAATACTTACTACTTTTAGGTATGGGTACATGTTGAACATATGCAGCAGAACCATCTTCCAACTGAATGACCTGCCCATCGATGAGTTTTCCATCTGGAACAAATGATTCAAGTCAATAAATTAGTACAAATAAATGTAAAGCTTTACACAATTTCAAAATAGTATCAACTATAAAAACATACACTACTTAAGCTCATGTTTGTTCATCTTGATTCTTCCCTCAGGCAATTCAATAACATATCCAGTGATCCTACAGAAAGCAGAAAATCCTCCCTCAGCCATCCTTCCTCCCCTCCAGTTTCAATCATATATATTTAAGAGGAAAAAAAAAAAAAAGAGGAAGAGTGGCTCATCGTGGTACACTACACAAACTGATGCTCTATACGTTCTTCAGAGCCACTTAGGAGCAGTGACCCTGACTGTGGGGAACTAAACAGCTACACCTGTGTGTGTGTGACAGATGCGTCAGTGCCTGTGAAGCCAGCTGCCATGCTCACCCCTGGGGCTATCAAGACCCCTGTTGACAGTGTGCTTGGCAGGTTCCATAAAAGCAAGGAGTTTAGAATAGGGCTATTTCCTGGAGCAAAGTAAACACTGATTCAAAGACAGTGTTGTTTAAGCAAAACCAAATGTCTTCACTTTCATGACTTCTACTATTAAGTAACGATCTGAAGTAAAAGAACAAGAAAGGTCTTACTAGATACAGGAGGAACATGCACCCACCCTTTCCCCCACACTAATTTTGATAGGCTACAGCATTTTCTAACTCTCTCAAAGGGTTATCTCCCAATTATTAAAAGAGTTCAGATTAAATTGAAATAATTTAAAATAATTACATGCAATTTAGCATCTCTAGGAGAGACTGGAAAGGAGGTCTACTGCTAGGAGCTCCAACTCTGAGGTTATAAATCATCAGCATTCACCAATCAGCTGTGTATGTACATACCTTTCGAGTTGTGCTGTATGTAAGCGGTAGAACCGTCTGCAAGTGTCACTGCTTGTAAGCTTACACCTTCCATACTTTCTAAGTTGTCACCATCTGTTATAAGACAAAATTACTTTCTTAAATAACCATAGTACAGGCATGCTGATTAAATTTTTTAAAAAATGAACATTAGGCAAAAGGCAGGTTGCTTAACTCCTACCATTTACAAAAATTATTTCCGTGTCCTACTATACTCAGAATTTATATCCAGTTAAAAATGCTCATGGAAAGGCGTAGGTTTCTGGTGCTGCTAAGTGAAATATAAGGAGGTGGGCCGGAGGGTTAGCTCAGTGGTTCCGGCGCCTGCCTCGCAAGCGTAAGGACCTGAGTTCGATCCCCGGTTACCGCATATAATGCTGGGCGTGGTGGCTCACGCCTGTAATCCCAGCACTCGGGAGGCAGAGACGGGAGGATTGCTGAGTTCGCGGCGGCTTGCCTGGGCGCCATAGTGAGCTCAGGGCCAGCCTGAACTACAAAGCAAGACCCTGTCTCCAAAAAGCAAAAAAAAAAAAAAAGAAATATAAGGAGGTACATACAGTGTCTTAAATTTTTTCCTTAAGATAAATGATATTTCCAAACCCATAAGACCCCTTCAAATGGGACTGCTCACCTGCCACAGTCACTGCTTCTGTGAGGCACAGGGTGACATGCTGTGCCTCCATTCCTCCTCCAGGAAACTCTGTCATCCCCTGTGAATCCCGATTTATTTGGGCTAACAACATTTTCTACCTTGAAGAAAAATATAGGTAACTGAGAACAAAGAATGATGTATATGAAATAAAATCTAATAATATTTATGAATCATAAAATACTGCTAAGTATAGTTTTTGAAAGATGAAATTTCATATAAAATGCAGGATAAGAGTATTAAAAAATAACAACAACCAATTCTCTTAAACCTCAAGAAAGTAGCACTAATAACACAGTCTAATAACACAGCAGTTTGCCAAGTACTCCCTGGTTTGTTCAGGACCACTAGGGAGTTAAGGATCAGAAGCAGCAGCGAAGAAAGAAGTCATGACATAGTCCAAATACCATTCTGCCACTTGAAGCTGAGTATGGCTGCACACACCTGTAATCCTAAAACTGAAGAAAGTGAAGGCAGAGTTCCAGGTTCAAGTCCTGCCAGGGCAACTTAGAAAGGCTCTGGCTAAAATGCGGCTACAAATATAGTTCAGTGCTAGAGTGCTTGCCTACCAAGTATGAGGCATGAGTGCAACTCCCAGCACCACCCCATAAAATATAAACTTTAGGGCCAGAGGGTTAGCTCAGTGGTTCTGGTGCCTGCCTCGCAAGCGCAAGGTCCTGAATTCAATCCCTGGTAACCACATATAATGCTGGGCGTGGAGACTCACGCCCACCAACAATCAACACTGCACACCACAATGCCGGGCGTGGTGGCTCACGCCTGTAATCCCAGCACTCAGGAGGCAGAGACAGGAGGATTGCTGAGTTCGAGGCTTGCCTGGGCTACATAGTGAGCTCAGAGCCAGCCTGAACTACAAAGAGAGACCCTGTCTCAAAAAACAAAACAAGACAGGGCCGGAGGGTTAGCTCCGTGGTTCCGGCGCCTGCCTCGCAAGCGTAAGGACCTGAGTTCGATCCCCGGTTACCACATATAATGCTGGACGTGGTGGCTCACGCCTGTAATCCCAGCACTCGGGAGGCAGAGATGGGAGGATTGCTGAGTTCGTGGCGGCTTGCCTGGGCACCATAGTGAGCTCAGGGCCAGCCTGAACTACAAAGCAAGACCCTGTCTCCAAAAAGCAAACAAACAAACAAACAAACAAACAAGACAAAACAAAACAAAAAAAGATATAAACTTTAAATGTCTTAATTTAAATATGCAAATATCCATTTGTTTGCCGAACTCTGATGAAAGGTCCAAGCCTTTTTTCCAAGAATTGGTATGTGGATCTGTTCAGTACCATCTTTTAACAAAAATCCCAAGTATGATCCATTCTAGTCTAGGTTCTTTTAAAGTAGAGCAAAAACTTGAGATCTTTACAAACTAATCTCTGGATAGAATGCTTTCCAATTTAAAAATTTCTTCCGTAAGCTAGGAGTGGTAGTGTATACAGATCGCTGAGTTCAATGCCAGCCTGAACTGCACAGCAAGACCTGTCTTAAACAATAAAGAAAAAAATTTTCCTTATATTTTATAATCATACTGCTTACAGAACCAAATGTAGTTCCCTAGTTTGACATTTAGGCTACTTTCCAATCTGGCTGGCAGTTACTTATAACCACTATTATTCATCAAACAGTATACCATTTAGATTTTTTTTTTTTTTGAGAAAGGGTCTCGCTTTGTAGTTCAGGCTGGCTCTGAGCTCACTATGTAGCCCAGGCAAGCCTCGAACTCAGCAATCCTCCTGCCTCTGCCTCCTAAATGCTGGGATTACAGGCCTGAGCCACCAGGCCCTGCACTGTGGTATGTGGTATTGATTGTTGGTGGGTGTGAGTCACCACACCCAGCATTGTATATGGTTACCAGGATCGAACTCAATACCTTGCACTTGCGAGGTAGTCGCCAGAACCACTGAGCTAACCCTCCGGCCCACTGAGGCATAGTTTTAAAATGAGATTCAAGACTTATGAGAAAATATATAAAGTATCCACTATTTTCAAAACATATTTTATCAGAAAAAGGAAGGGTTCACAGTCTAAATCTACCTTTCAAAACAAAACTACTTTAGTGCCGGGTGTGGTGGCTCATGCCTGTCATCCCAGCACTCGGGAGGCAGAGACAGGAGGATTGCTGAGTTCCAGGCTTGCCTAAGCTACATAGTGAGCTGAGGGCCAGCCTGAACTACAAAGCGAGACCCTGTCTCAAAAAAAACAAAAACAAAACAAAACAAAACTACTTTAACTGACAATTAATTAAGTTTATGTCTGGCTTCGGCCCTTCTTTAAAATTAAACTAATGCTAAAAAGAAGGAATGACACATGACACTCAAATCTAGGGAGCAAACACTCAAAACCAGGTAAAACATCATATTTAAATTTTCTTCCTCTCCAAAACCCCCCAGACCAAAACACTAGATAAAACTTCAAAACTAAAGCCAAGTGGGGCCGGAGGGTTAGCTCAGTGGTTCCGGCGCCTGCCTTGCAAGCGCAAGGACCTGAGTTCGATCCCCGGTTACCACATATAATGCTGGGCGTGGTGGCTCACGCCTGTAATCCCAGCACTCGGGAGGCAGAGACAGGAGGATTGCTGAGTTCGCGGCGGCTTGCCTGGGCACCATAGTGAGCTCAGGGCCAGCCT
>PVIC010046702.1:0-14143 GCA_004025085.1 Thryonomys swinderianus
GACCTCCAGCAACAAGTTTACACACAGCAGGACTTAATCAGAGTTTGCTGAAGTAAATGAAGCTGTATTTGATTGGATAGAAATATATTTTCAGAGAAAAATATATTGCAGTATGTGCCGACTTCTGTGCAAAATGACTTTGAATATTTCAGTGAATATTTGGCTAATGGAGTTTGAAATCTATAAGAAAAGCTTTAGGTAATAAAGGAGCACTAATTCACTGTAGAAGCTAATAGCATCTTTCATATTTACAGATGCTTAGTGCTCTGCTAAGTTTTTTTCAATACATCTGTTCTTTTAAAAAATATTCTCCACGATGCCTCTATGAAGTGAGTTTTGGGACAACCACTTTACGGATGACTAAACTGAGGCCTGGAGACAGCAGAGAGCAGACCAAGGTGTCACAGTTACCAATGACCTGGACTCAGGCTTCAAACTCTGATCCATTTCATCCCCACATCTACCTCTAAAGCAAATACTGCATGGCCATGAAAATAGATTCAGACACACTCGCTTCAGTCATTAGTAAGTAAAACACTTGTTAGGAAATAATACTGCGCTCTCCACCTCCAAAACTCAACTTTTAGTGAAAACATTTAAGGAAACAGTAAGTTTCAATAGAACCCACTTTACCAAAAGGACCCTTTTAGGAAATTTAAAGTATGTTTCCTGAAGTAATATTCCCTAGGCTATGTGTTCATACAAAAATAATTAGAATGAATCTCCATTAAGGTTTTTATATCATACCTATATTGTTCAACAATCTGAATATCAACTTCACAAGAAAACATATGACTTACAGGCATAATCAACAAATCCCAGAATCTGAAAGCTGAAGAATTTTATAAAGTTTATTTAATTTTCAATCCATAGGTAACGTGAAGTCACAGTGTCAAGTTACTTGTATTATATAATGTAACTAAACATAAGCAAACCATAATACTTTTTTAGTAATATAAGAAGAAAATATTTTAAATTCCCATTTAATTTCTTTGACTAACCCACAGAAATAAAACTCCCGTTCCATGGCAGACAACTGCTGACCAAAGCCAGTGAATAGTGTATCAAAATTAACTTCTCATATTACCACGAGTATTTCTGTGAATTTTTAACTCCATTCCCTTAGAGATGAACAAAAATGAACTATAGGACTTCAACAAGGGAATATGCTCTTACACCACTATAAAAACTTGATGCGTACCACGCAGATCAAACAAATTTCCTGGCTCTGTTATTACATAACCCACTGTTTCCCCCCCCAAATAAAACTTGTTCTTTATATTGACTCTCTATCATTAGAGGTAAATTTCTGGCCACTTTTGGATTCTGTATATCAAAACAAAGTGTCAAAATAAAAAAATACAATGCAAACCATGCACTAATATAGAAACACCCACTGAGATATTTAAGAAGAAAATCCACATAAACTAAATAGAGTAGTTGTCCAGTGGACCTACTGAGACCTAATGTTACAATAATCTCCTTAGTGACCATAAATCCACATTCATTATGTGTGTATATGTTGAAAAGCACCAGGTAAAATTAATAAAACTCCATCCAAAGTGTCCAGGTCACCATTCCAAAAGAAAAAAAATCAACAAAAACAAGATCCAACCAAGGAAATCTGAAGTCATAAATCACTTTGACTACAGCTCAAAATCCAAGCGCTCACAAGGTGTCTACAAAGAAACGTACCTTCTGAGCGGAGAGTTCCCAGCCATGAAACTGTAGTAATCCACATAAGGAAAGGCATGATCAAAAGTCCCAGCAATTTAACTTTTGAGTAACTCCAACTGAGGAAGTGCGATGGCTTTCCATCCAGGAATGAGTGGATGCTGGAAATTGCCGGCTGTTTGCTGATATATCCAGTAAAAATGAAGGTCAGGGGTAGGAAGTTCTCTGGCCCTGCACCATGGTCCCAGGTGTCCAGAAGGATCACACCTGCACAATGGAAATTAACCCAGGTTAGCTTCCCAGACACCTTAAGATTCCCTCCCTGGATTCCCTTCCTCATCCGTCTCCAAGGTATCTCTGATTTGAAAACTCAGAACTACAGAGCTCAGGCACCATAGACAGCTTTCAACTTTCCAAAGTTAAAAGACTCGACGTTCCCGCAAGTTATTAACAGTGCAGTTTGATGTTTCATTTGTCTTGTCAAAGGTGAACAAGTGCAAGACTGTGAAGAAAGCCACTTAGAAACCCAAGGGAGACCTCAAGGGAGAGGAAAGTGGAGAAGGTGAGGAATTACCTTGGCATGTGGATCCATCCCACAAAACGTACCGGAAAATAATGGCCCAAATGGGTATCGTAGAACCATGACACATTCGTAACGTTTAAACTCATCCTGACAACTGCAGCCAACATCTGCCCACTTTCAACAAAGGCCCGACTTCGGTCTCCAAGATGTCTTTTTCGACTAACGAAGTGACAGTGAGATAAACAACTTTTGGAGCGAAGTAGAAAAAACGGTGGGAGAAATTTTTTGTAAAGTGAAGACCATTGCTCAGTGGTCCAGTGCTCCGTTCGGGTGGGCCAGACCAACCTATAAACACTGGGAAGTTAAGCGACTTAGGAAACAAAGTTAGGGAGTCTCCCCTGGCAGCCTCTCCGCGAAGCAGAAGCCTAACAGCCATCCCTCTTTGGGGCGGGCGTGGCCATAGAAACAAAAGGTTAAAACACAAAAGGCGGGGCGGAAGGCTGGGGTCCGGAGCTGGGGGCTCTAGGGTCCCCGCCATTGGAGCCCACTCGAGGAGGGCGGGGGTGTGGAATGCGCGCCGTAGGACGGACCCCAGGGAGGGCACAGGTCCCCCGAGTGGTCGTGAAACTGAAAGGGGCCGCTTAACTAGTGGTCCAGGCCCTGCTCCTCCATCCCTGCATCCCTGACAGTCCGGAACCTGTGGCTTCCTCCACCTACCCCAGTCCCCGAGAAAACTTTCCCAGCCCTTACCTGCTGGGCGGGAACCTCCCAGACCCCCGAAGCGAGGCCCCCTCTCTCCGCACCCGACCTCCTCCGCACTCCACCCGGGCAGCCTACTTCGGTATTGTGCGCGGGGTGGGTCTCCGGAGCGCGCTGCGCAGACAGCGAAGTTACAAAACCCGCGAGGAAACGACCCCCCGCCTCCGCATCTCTTCCTTCCCCGAGACCGAAGTCGGGGCTGGGTGGGGATGAGCCAGGCCTCGTCCCCATCCGGAGCGGCACATTGTCACCCAGTCTGCGCGCGGCTGGGAGAATCAAGTCAACGCGCCCCCGTCCCCTCCCCCACCCCAAGCTCTTTATATAAAGAAGCGCAGGAGAGCAATGTCTGCTCGGTTCCTGCCTATTAAACCAACAAATAAAACAATCTGTGCAAGTTCTTTAAAGAACAAAAGCGAAGGGACCGGGGTGGGGAAGGGGAGGTGGAACGTACCGGCCAAACTTTGCCACTGCGCGAGTCCGCGGACCTCCCCAGGACGGGGAGCTGGGCGAGCCCGAGGTAAACAAGACAACAAGCTCCTCTCACCTTCTTCCCTACTCGGTCGCCCCGTGAAGGGACATTCCTTCCCGCGTCGCAGTCCCATGAGGCGCTCGGACACTTTTGCGTGGTCTGACAGCGGAGAAAGTCGCGTCGGCAAAGTTGCAAGAGGGAGATAGATACCCGGGCGTCCGGGGGACGAGGGGAGGAAGGAGAGTTTATCAAGTTCCCCCTTTTGTTCCAAGTCCCGGAGCAGACAAAGAGGCGGCGAGCGGCGGCAGGTTTCTCCCTCTCACCCCTTCTTCCTCTCGCTCCCCGCCCTCCCGCCCCTCCCTCTCCCGCATCTCCCGCCCCGACCCTCTCTTCCCTCTACCTCGCTGCAAACTTTACTCCGGGGACGCCGGGCCGGGCCGGGTCCCCTCCCCGCCACCCTTTCCCCCTTCCCTGGGCGCGCCAGTTGACGGGAGAGCGGAATCCCCAAAATCATTGTTTCCGGGAGATGCCCCTCTTTTGTTGGCACTTTCTCTGCCAATCAGGGTCAACGACCCACTCTGGCATCGAGTTTCTGCCAGTTTTTCGCCATCCCCAGAGACAGAATGCTGCGAAGGGTCAGCCCCACAAGATAAAGGCGCTCACACAATCGGAGGTGGGGCGCGCACCAGCCTCTCCATCCCGACCCTCAAACTCGGATTCACCCACCCCCGCCCCCCACAGGGCAAAACAAGTCACGGGGCCTCGAAGGACAGGGAACTCCCACCCCAGCGGCCACTTCGCAGAGCCTTCGAAGGCGCAGGACAAAGGCCAGCTTGGGGTCCACCCACCCTTCGGGGGTACCTGTTGCCGCAGACGCTGCGCAACTCGGGCCCGGGGCTGCGAGAGCGGAATCCCGCGCCAGCCTCGCTCCCACTTCTACACCCCGACTCCCCTCACCTCAAACTTCGAAGGCTGGACTCCCAGGCTGCCCGCGCACCGCGGACCGCACAGCAGCCAAGCGCTCCTCACGCCCTCTCTTCCCTACGCCACCGACCAGTCCTCGGCCCGCAGACCCAACTCGGGGTCCCCCGCAGCTCCCCCGGCCCTTCGCCCCAGCTTCTGGGTCCCAGTCTAGCATCCCCTCGAGCCACCCCTCCCCCACCGCCTGCTCCGGAGCCAACCAGGTGTTTGGGACCTGGAACAGCTCCCGACCCTTCTCCAGGTCCTGGGTCACACTGTCCTCGAATTCCGGAATTGGGGGTCCCCATCCTCCTCATCTCCCACCCCCAGCCCTCATCCCAACTGTGGGCCTCCGAATTAGCGCGCTAGGTGATTTGGAGCAGCGCTGATTTCCCTTCTAGAGCGTCCTTAAAATTACGAAAAGAGCGAGGTGGGAGAGAACTGGGGATCCCCACGGGGAGGCCGTTTCTAGGGGAAAGGGGGAAAAACCTGCCAGGACGGACCTCCACTCACCCGCTGATATCCAACCCTTCACGCACCCCGTCGTCTCCACGCCCTGTCTTTTCCCCAGCCCGATTCGGGAGCTTTGCGGGCTGCAGAAGTTTTGGCGTAGAGATGAGGGGGAACCCTGGGACTTGGGAGCCGCGTTCGGGCCAAGGGTCGGGGAGGGGGTCGAGGTCCCCTGCCGGGTCCGGAATGTGGCGGGTGCTGGTCCGGGGACTCGCCCCGCGGCTCCGTGCCAAGTCTCGGTCCCAGAGCGGAACAAAGACACCGCACGGGGCGTCCCGTCCTCGCCTCCGCGTCCACACCGCCCCCGGCTCCTGTCGCCGGAGCCCATGCGGTCCCGCAACTTTGAACCAACTTCCTTGGATTTGGCGCGCGCGGCACAGAGAGGCGCGGCCGCGCACGTCCCAGGCCCAGAGGTGCCCAGGGCCCAGCCCTGCTGCGCCCCTCGCGCCTCGGCGGGCCCGGGGCCGCGTGCGGAGCGCCCCTCTCCCTTGGAAGGAGGGGCTCTTTTCCGAGGGACAGCACGCACGGCTGGACAGACTGGTCACAGCTGCCAGGTGGCCAAGAGATAAAGAAGTCGCGGCGGAAAGGCGGAGGGCTGCGGCTCCGGTGGCTGCTGGAGAAGGAGAATCGGCCGCACCCGTCGGGGCCGCGTAGCTGAGCGCCCAGATCCCCGGGAGCCGCCGCGGGCTGTAGTGGGGACGAGCCGGCGGTCGGACAGAGCGCCTCCTCTCCCGCGGGACACACACCTGCGTAGCCTTCTGGCCGAGCCTCACGCCTGTGGGGCGGCCAGTGGCTTCCTGAAAGTTCAGAGTATCACCTTAGGGTTATGATCTTGAAAACACACCCCAACCGACCACAAAAAGAAAACAGCCCCCACCCACCCGTCTGGCACCTTTTCCTCTTCTGTTTACTTGCGATGACTTCCAGAATTTTCTTTTTTAGGAAGAGTCTACCCTCTTCCAGACAAAGCCTTCCCTTCCCCTCTGCCTGGAAAATGAGAAGTCAGAACTCTGAGACACCTGCGTTCTGCCGGCTCTGCAAAACACTCGAGTTTAGAAGGTAAATCAACCAAAACCGAGGTGGAAATTTCTAAATAATATCCAGCTCTCTGCTGGCTGTGAGTGGAACGTGTTAAAACATTGGCAGTTCTTTGAAAATAATCACTGCAAGTTTCTCTTTTGTCAAGGAGTGAATAAAAGTCCTGTGCCTGGTGATGAAGTCGGTCTGGCTCGACGGATTCTGCCCACGACCTGTCTACATGACGCTCTTTTCCCAGTTGCCCAAAATGACTCTTTCCCAGCCTGCTCCTGAACAAAGTGAGTTCTTCCAACACTCTCGGCCTTTTGTGGGTCAGAGCATCCCCGTCTCGTAACAGGGCACGTGCCGGGCCGAGGTGTGTATGTCAGGCTAGCTGGCAACCTTTCGAAAGCGTGCCATGTTTGTCTCAGACATCGTATTTGAAGTACCTTTCTTTCAAAGCTGAGTGGTCTAGGCTGAAGGCTGTGATAGACCCACATCACATACACCCAGCAGCCCAGGTGTTCTTCCCTCCTGGACTGACGGAGTTGGTGCCATCGGCTCTGACTTCCTGTGGGAAGCATGGGGGGTGTCTTCCTGGATGTCCCTTCTTTTCAGAGCCTTTGTTCATGGGCTTCCTCCGGCCCTAGACCCCCGCTGGCTGGTGCAGGACAGGCAGGCAGTGATTGCCCTCAGAGCAGCCCTCTGCCAGTCCGGGCTGATGGTATCAAAATACTGCATCGTCCCCACTGGGAGGAGAGACTACAGGGAAGCTCGATTTCTTCGGTGGGTCCCCAGCTTGGGACCTCAGCTACTCAGGGCCATGAGCCTTCTCTAAGGAGTGCTGTTCTTTGTTCTTTCCTCTGCCTCTCTCTCCTTCCGCCCTTTCTCTCTTTCCCCTTTCCTTTTTTTCTTCCCTCCCTTCCTCTACTTCCTCTATTCCCAACTACTTCCCTATTCTCTTTCCTCCTGGTGTTTCTGGAACTACATCCTGGATAGATAACAGAACTTACCCTCAAATCTCATTCACAGTGTTAGTTTCTTTTTCTTCTTTTCTTTCCTTCCTTTCTTTCTTCCTTTCTTTCTCTTTCTTTCTCTCCCTTCCTTCCTTCCTTTCTTTCCCTTTCTTTCTTTCTTTCTTTCTTTCTTTCTTTCTCTCTCTCTCTTTCTTTCTTTCTTTCTTTCTTTCTTTCTTTCTTTCTTTCTTTCTTTCTTTCTTTCTTTCTTTCTTTCTTTCTTTCTTTCTTTCTTCGTTACTTTCTGAGAGAACACAACCCAAGAAACATCTCACACATGTTCTTCTAATACGAGGGAATCATTGTGTTTGGCAAAACCAAATGCAAGAAGTTATTTCAGTAAGAAGTGTTTTGAGTTATCCAGCTCATTCTTTGTGTAATACTTTAAGATCAGATATTTTAAAGCAACAGAAGTATTGATAAGTAGAATCACATCTCACGTGTGCAAGTTTTATACACATCGAAAGCAACAAAGAAATTTCTTCAGTCTAATGCCAGCAGCTAACAATGCAACAGGAAGTACGATCAGAGTTGCCATCTTTGAAAAAAAGAGAAGTCACTTAGCAGAGGTAGACGGGTGTAGCTCAGCGGCAAAGCATATCCTTTGCGCGCAAAAGGCCCTGCATTCAAACCCCAGCACCACATTAGAAAGTGGTAACGCAGAAGGCTTTGAACTGAACTTCAGTTAAAGCACTGAGGATAAGAAACAGAGATCCACATTGCCTTTTAGCAAAGTTACCGCAGCATAATTGGCCAACTATCTCAACATTTTTTTGTGTGAAGTAACGTATTACATCTCACCTATCTCTTAGCCACCATACTGAACAAGTCACCAAATGCACACCTAATTATAGGCCTCTAATGCCATCCCTAGCCCCAGAATGTTTGTAGCCCAAGACAGTTGCTCTCCCCCCTATGTTTCCGAAGTTCCTGCTTGGTAGTCTTTAGTGGGGCTCACCGACTATGTCCTGCTGGGTCCAGGAGTCGCAGGGGCAGTAGAATGTGGTTTAGGATTCATCCAGCCCATGTGGTAGGTCTCTCTCTTCCAGGCCAGTGTGTGAACAATACATGCCCCCAAGTCCCCTCTCCATCTGTTACATGCTGGCTAAGAATGTTCACCTAGCCTGTATACCCCAGGGAGCCCGCCGGGCAAACCACTATGGTCATTTAAAGCATAGAAAATAACCTCTCTTGTAATAAGCCACTGAGATTACTTAGGGTTGTTTGTAATCACAGCACAGCCTGGATAACTCTTACCTGTTTAGATGCTCTCAGCCATTTACCTCTGGCCTCCTTATGAATCTGAGATCTTCCAGTGTTTATACAGAAAAGCAGGGGATGTAGCAGAGTCGTTTGCCAAGCAAACAGAAGACCCTGAATTCCAATTCTCATCACTGGAAAGAGAAAGAAGAGAAACAAAGGGTAAAGAGAGAGAAAGGCAAGAGAGACAGAGAGAGGAAAAAAGAAAAAGAAAAGAGAGAAAGAGGGAGGAGGGAAGGCAAAAAGAGAAAGAGACAGGAACAAAGAAAGGAAGAATGAAAGGGATGAGAAAAAATAGTTTATACAGAAGCTCACATGAACTTCCTAAGGAAATTTCTAGCTGGGTGTCAAGTTTCTTGGTACATACTGCAGTGCGTAAATTCCCTTCTTTTTGAAATATTGGTATACCTTGTTTGAAAAGAAGCCAATTATTAAAAAAGAAGAGGGTTTCATAGGTTCCCGCCAGGCTGCAGAGAAGCTGAGGAGCTCTAACCCCCAATCAATATTCTTCCTTTTTACATCTGCCCTCTGGAAAAGCCAACTCTCCGCCGCTTCTGTGGTTGGTTTAGCAAGTTAAGGAGCCCTTTTAGGCCAATGCTGTTAGCTCAGTGAATTTTTATCTTACTATGTTTTAAACTAGATTTCTGTAGACAACTCATTGGTTTTATTTACCTAATAAAATGAGAAATCATTAGCTATTTCATGGGGTTATTATGAGGATTAAATGCGATACTAAATTAAAGTGCTTAATCTAGGCGCTACATAAAATAATACCTACTGTTCAATTCCAAGCACCCTAAGACTTGCTTAACAAGTTCCCTGTGGCCAACAACATTGCTAAGAAGAGCTGCCTATTTGGAAATGTTTTTCATTTTCTTAATTCCCAGCAGTGATCACTTTATTGAAAAAATATTTTTAATAATAATGAACTCCCTGTCTTCTTTCCTTTCAAAGAGATATTTAGAAAACTGAAATCCTGCTTGATTTCTGAGGCCTCCAGTATCGTTTTGACTTGTACTCTCGTTGTTACTATATTTATGATAATTATTTCCTAGGGTAAAAATGAGTTCTGCAGTACAAAAGGCCTTTCTCTCCTCCCTGCCTTCCTTCCCCTCAATCCCTGCCTCACCCTATACTCTGATTCAGTTTATGGCAATGTTTTGTAAGATCTGTGTGCTTTTCCTTGTACCGTTCTCTCAAAGATATTTATCCTAGCCTTCTCCCATTTCTAACTCCTCCCTATTTTTCAGATCCTTCTAAGGCTATCATGTCCCGTAGGAAGGCATTCTAGTACCTCCAGGATGGACTGAAGATACCACCTCCAAGGTCTCATTGCATATCTCTAGCTCTTCAGAAGTAGTAGATTTTTATTAAGAATGAATTTCCTACTGGTGTGTGCCTGTAATCTCAGCTACAAAGAAGGCTGAAGCAGGGGCCAGAGGGTTAGCTCAGTGGTTCTGGCACCTGCCTCACAAGCGCAAGGTCCTGAGTTCGATCCCCGGTAACCACATATAATGCTGGGCGTGGAGACTCACACCCACCAACAATCAACACCGCATACCACAATGCTGGGCATGGTGGCTCACGCCTGTCATCCCAGCACTTGGGAGGCAGAGACAGGAGGATTGCTGAGTTCGCGGCGGCTTGCCTGGGCACCATAGTGAGCTCAGGGCCAGCCTGAACTACAAGGCGAGACCCTGTCTCAAAAAAAAAAAAAAAAAAGAAGGCTGAGGCAGGAAGATTGCAAGTTTGAGCCCAGTCCAAGCAATTCAGTGAGACTCTGTCTCAAAATAAATTTAAAAAGACTGGGCATATAGCTCAGTGGTAGAGTGCCCCTGGGCTCAGTCCCTAATGCCCTGAAAACAAAAAATGAACTTTCTCAAGATGAAATCTGCTCACACTTGAGCCTCTGCCTCTCACTAGCTATGTGCCAGTAATCATGTTACTCCAACTTTGTCAACCTTCCTTGCCATATGGAAAATGACATAACAATACCTGCATCATAGGATTGTAAGGATAAAATGTCATCAGAAATGAAAAGTCCTTAGCATATAAACCTGACAGGTAATAAAAATAGCTGTCATTTATCGAGCGTGTCTTATTTCTAGTAGATGCAAAGTTGGAGTAGTAAAATCACAGAAGGTAAATTTTATTTTAGCTCTCAGCTATAAAGGTCTGCAGTTGCAAGCAGTGATCTTCCTGAAGGATGATGGGCATTAAAAACAAAAGCTACTAAAACCCTCAGGAGATTGTTGCTCTGCAGACGTTATTCAGAAACTGGGTTGTCTGATCAGTAGCACTACATCCTTTATATCAAAATACACCGGGAAATATGGGCCATCAAAACATTCACAGAAAGAAAGGAATCACGTGTACTCAGTACAGCACGCTGGGCCAGGGAGGGTTCTCCAGGCTGCACGCAGGTGGAAGAACTCACTGTTACCTCCATGCTGTGGTCCCGGACTCAGTGGGAGACTGGATTCAGCAATTATCCCTGGCACTGTTATTGGATGACTTTTTTTTTTTTTTTTTTTGCTTTTTGAGACAGGGTCTCGCTTTGTAGTTCAGACTGGCCCTGAGCTCACTATGGTGCCCAGGCAAGCCGCCGCGAACTCAGCAATCCTCCTGTCTCTGCCTCTCGAGTGCTGGGATTACAGGCGTGAGCCACCACGTCTGGCATTGTGGTATGTGGTGTTGATTGTTGGTGGGCGTGTCTCCATGCCCAGCATTATATGTGGTTACCGGGGATCAAACTCAGGACCTTGCGCTTGTGAGGCAGGCGCTGGAACCACTGAGCTAACCCTCCGGCCCTGGATGACTTCTTGATAGGAGCCATTCTTTCTGGAGTAAGGTGGAATCTCAGTGTTGTTTTCATCTGCATCTCCCAAATGACCAGTGATGCTGAACCTTTTTTTCTGTTTCTTTGCTGCTTTTACTGCTTCACCTGAGAAATTTTTGTTAATTTCAGATTAAAGATCCAAATATTAAAACAGAAACACTAAACCTGCTAGAAGATAGGTTAGGGAAAAGTCCTAGAGACACTGGCATAGGGAAAGTCTTTATGAACAAAACCTCAATAGCTTGGGAACTAGCAGAAAGAATTGAAAAGTGGGATCTCATCTTATTAAAATGGTTCTGCACAACAAGGAAACCACCAACAGAGAAAAAGATAACCTACAATGTGAGAAAAAAAAGTTTACCAGCAGTTCTTCACACAATGGCGAACCATCTAGAATGAAGAATATCAAAAAACCAGACCCTCCAAATTTAAAGCTTCAATTTAAGAGGAACAAATCATTTAAGTCTATATAAAACATGTTAGCCTCCTTTATTTCTAATTCAGTTAGGTGGTATCTCAATGAGCACCTGAAACCAACTGGAAACACAAAGATTAAGACTTCTATGACTTCTCCAAAATAACTGTTTTGTTTAAAATACATTTTGAGATTAGCTCATAAGGTCTTTTATATAAGGCAAGCTCCTTTCCCAAGAGATCATTTTGGGCAGATACATCTTACCTTCTGCACTTACGAATATATTGGTACAAATCTCTTTTGTCACCCTATTCTCACAAGGGTCTCGCAATACTTTTCCAAATTAATAAAGAACAGCTCCTGAGGCCGGAGATTTCACTCAGTGGTTCCGGTGCCTGCCTTGCAAATGCTAGGTCCTGAGTTTGATCCCTGGTAACCACATACAATGCTGGGCCCACCACTCATGCGCCCACCAGCAATCAATACCACATACCACAGTGCCAGGTGTGGTGGCTCACTCCTGTAATCCCAGCACTCGGGAGGCAGAGGCAGGAGGACTGCTGAGTTGGAAGCTTGCCTGGGCTACAGTGAGCTCAAGGACAGCCTGAACTACAAAGCGAGACCCTGTCTCCAAAAAAAAAAAAAAAGAAAAGCTCCTGACAAATCCCACCTTCTGCTTCTGCAAGACCACCGACTCCTCCTTCATCTGAAGGGACACCTCCACGTCATTCTGTGCAAAGCCTCTAAAACAGCAGTATCACTTTTAAATACAGATTCCAGTACTTTTCCTCTGCTCGTTATTCCCTCGGGACTTGGCTCCCCTTCCTGAAACACCTTTATGCCTCCCAGTTCTGCTCTTCCCTTCCCGTTTCTACCTTCCAACTCCCTGGCTTGTGGGGTCCTCCTAAGCCTGCTGCCTACAGAACCACATTTCCACCTCTGAAACAAACCTTCTCAGCCAGGGTTACCGTGACGCAGCTGCTGGCCTCTTCCCAGGGACAGACCCTCTTTTCCAGGGCTCTCTACCTGGGCCACCAGCCTACTGCAGCTAGGGCACAGAGGCAGCCTTTCGTCTTCTCCTTCAGGGCCAGCATTTTTTCCCTGTAACCAATGACATCATGCTGCAGCTGGAGCTCCAGAGGTTCCATTTCCAGCAAAGTACAATCCCATACTTGTTACAGCACCTTTCAGAAGAGCCTCTCTCTTCTATTAGCAGAAATACCGCTTTGTGCCAGCAATAAAAGGGAGAATATGCTCAGGCAAAACAAATAAAGAAAAGAGAGAGCCTGACATGGAAAAACATGAATGGTTAACCCAAAAGTATTTCAAGATTTTTCTTTTCCTCTGTGGCTTAGAAGGAAACAGTGAGACTGTTAGCGAGGCCTACAATGCCACTGGCCTGATGGCACTGTGCTCGGCCCCAGGACGTGACCCTCAGTCCGGTTCTCCTGGCAACACCTGTCTGTCCGAGCTGAGCATCCCTATGGCCAACCTGCAGCCCGAGTTCTCCTTCCCCAAAGCAAACACCGACCACCCCAGACTCTGGATGCACTGCCGACATGCCCGTACAGCCCTCCCCTTAACACATTTTAAACTGACCTTCTTGGTCATTTTCTCAAAATCAGAAACATCCCACAATTCTCATTCTGGTCACCAGTGAGCCTCTCTCTCCCATAAAGGTGACAACAAAATACATGGGGCCCAACTCAGCTTTAGCCCTTTTCATTTTACCATCTCAGTGTCTCTGACATCCTTCTCCTCTTACTCTGTGACTACTGCTCAATTCACACCCTCTTCATTTTTTTTTTTTCTGGTAAGGGACAGTGAACCGAGGGTCTTCACACTGAGGTACATCCTTAATCCTTTTTAAAAATTTATTTATTGGGCCGGAGGGTTAGCTCAGTGGTTCCAGTGCCTGCCTCGCAAGCGCAAGGTCCTGAGTTCGATCCCCAGTAACCACATATAATGCTGGGCATGGAGACACGCCCACCAACAATCAACACCGCATACCACAATGCCAGACATGGTGGCTCACACCTGTCATCCCAGCACTCGGGAGGCAGAGACAGGAGGATTGCTGAGTTCGCGGTGGCTTGCCTGGGCGCCATAGTGAGCTCAGGGCCAGCCTGAACTACAAAGCGAGACCCTGTCTAAAAAAGAAAAAAAAAAAAAAAAAAAATTTATTTATTTTGAGACAGGGTCTCGCCTTGTTGTTTAGGTTGGCCCTGCACTCACTATGGAGCCCAGGCAAGCCTCCAACTCAGCAGTCCTCCTGCCTCTGCCTCCCGAGGGCTGGGATTACAGGTGTGAGCCACCATGCCCGACACTGTGGTATGTGGTATTGATTGCTGGTGAGCGTGAGTCACCACGCCCAGCATTGTATGTGGTTAGCAGGGATCGAACTCAGGACCTTGCGCTTGCAAGGTAGGCCCCGGAACCACTGAGCTAAATATCCGGCCCCTTATTTTTTAAATTTTGAGACAGGTTCTGCCTAATACACTGTGTTGCCCAGACTGGTCTCGAACTTCTGATCCTTCTGCCTCAGCCTCCCAGAGTGCTGAGATTACAGGAATGCACCACCACGTTTGGCTTTCCTTACCTTTTACTTGAACAGTTATAATAATCTGTTATAAATGTAATGTATCCTCAGTTCTCCATTGGCCATTTAAAAATATTTTTTAAAAGAATAAACAATTTATTA
>PVIC010046703.1:0-14142 GCA_004025085.1 Thryonomys swinderianus
TCCCTCCCTCCCTCCCTCCCTCCCCCCCCTCTCTCCCTAGCGAACACCACCTTTTTCACTTCGTTAAGAAAAAGAAAAGAAAAAAGAAGCAGCCTTGAAAGGAAACCCGTTTCCATTTACAGCGTGGTGTTTATTTCGCTCGGGTACTCTGTGCGGGCACCTTCTGCCCCACCCACAGCTGCGTCGCCCACCACCTGAGGCAGCCCGCAGAGCGTGACTTGAAAGTGCCCTGCGGGCTGGGGACTACCCACTGCCTGTGCCACTCCCGGGGGCTGCAGGCTGAGCTCCACGGCCAGGGACCATTCTGACCGTCGCCTTCTCCTTCCTGTCCTCCTTCACAGTGAAAATAATAATAATAATTTGAATAATAATTTCCACCAAAGCTGTGAATGATTTGCATTTGTATAGTGCTCTGCAATTTACAAAGTGCTTTCATGTGCATTATCTCATTTGATCCTCCCAATAATCCTGAGAGAGGTCGGTAGGGCAGGTATTTTTGTTATTCAAACGTTTATTCATTCATTTGACTAACATTTATTGAGTTTCTACTTTATGCCAGGCCCTGGGGATATAAAAACAAGAAAAAAGGAGGTTTCATTCTTCAAGGAGGCTCAGTCTTTCTGAGGAGACCCACTAAATGAAGAAAATTTAAGAGGCCCAGGGACAGAGTGTGCTGCATTTCCCTTGGGCCAGACAGAAGGCTCAGAAGGCTGAAGGGGCGCCAGGGCAGTGAGGGACAGAGCCAGGGTGGCCCATGTCTGTTGCACTGAGTTCCAAATATGTGTCCCCTCGCATACACACATTACTGTCATCATCTCATCTACTTATATAAAAACATTAATCATATACATTCACTGCTAGCCTTGGGTTCAAAAATATGTTCATCGGCAAATGATGGTGAGTCAGGAGAAAAAACTTCGGAGGCCTCTGATAATAATAAACCCCTCAAGGTCAAGTTCAGTACCACCATATAAAGGGGGTGGGTGAGGGCTGACAACAGAAGCCAGTTACCCGAGTCCTCCCTAGGCACCTGGGGCTCCTCCCTATGGGATTCTACTTCGAGGGCTCAGGTAAAGCTTTCGAGGCCGAATGACAGCGTGGATGACTGGTTATTGTTCTGAATACCCAGAAGAGATCTGTGATAGTCCAAGACTACACATTCCGCTCTGCAGAAGACAGCGGGGAAAGCCTGGGTTGCCCGCTGGCTGTCATCACCCTGTTTACAGCCCCATCCCCAGGTTTAGTCAGTGAATGGAGGCCCAGCCCACACTACCTGACTGCCCCTCCCCCCTACCAAGGCACAACTCATCCTGCTCCCTCTGGGGTCCTGGACAAGCTCCACAGTCAAGCCCCTTATCAGCCCCTCACTCACGGCTTCTCAGGCACCCCCAGGTCCTTTCAGTGAAGGATCTGAGGGAGGTAAAATGAACCTTGACCAAGTCCCTTACCCTCAGCTCCGAGGGGCTGAGTCAGCAGAGTCCTGTGCCAGTGACAGAGGCCAGGATGCACAGGTAACACTCTTGACGGTGGCAGAGCACAGTCTTTGCCTCTTTCTGCAGAGCTGTCTCCAAGCGGAGGTCTTAGAGGGAACCCAGTCTGGGTCAGAGCCCACCAGTCTGCCTGGCCAAGGCAGGACAACTCTATCCTGTCACCAGCTGGTTTCCCTGGGCTCAGGGCCACTGGCTTCCAGCCACGGGCCAGGCACCCAGCCATGCTAGGGAGCCAAGCAGCCCTGGCATGGAGCAGCCCTGTAACATTCTCATTGGTCTTGGAAGGCAGGGATGGAACAAGGACACTGCAGGAATTATGTCTCCATCCTGAGACGGGGGAAGAGTCTCAAACCTTTCCCAGCCCCTGAGGCCTTCCCTTCAAACCACATCCTACGTGGGCCTCCTGCCCCTCGCCATATTCCAAGGAACAGGAAGGCTTACTTCCGCTTCTGGGGCTTCCTGCCTCCTGTGCCCATTTCACAACGTTTGGATCCCATGTGTGAGTGTGTTCTTTCTTCTCCGAGCCCCGCCCACCGTGATTTTCCCCAGAACGCCTTCTCTCCATTCTGACTGCCTTGTGGAGATCCTTCGGTCTTCAGAACTTCTTCTTCTTCGCTCACCACCTCTCTGGCAAGCCGTCCTGACTGCCCCTCCCCCACCACCAAGTCTCAATTCATCCTACTCCCTCTGGGCTCCTGGAGGTCTTACACAAGCTCCGCAGTCGGCCCCCTTACTGCACTCTGTGGGCAACTGTCTGTGCGTGTTCATGCTAAAGCACCTCCCCTGCATAAGGGCGTCAACTAACATGCATAGACCTGAACTGAAGCCAAGTCCGAAGGTGACAGTTTATACTTGTTTGGCTTAAGACTCACCCAATTTGAGCACTGAAAGTTCTACATCCTGGGGAGCCCTAGAGTCCCTGGCAAGCTGAGGTGGCTGGTGGCCCATCTCAGTGCCTCTCGGTAGGAGCTGAAGTTTGCAGTACTCAGATAATAAGAGACCTGTTTCCAACGTACCGTTGTTCACACCCGTGATGTCTTGAGGGAAGGGAGGAGCAAATCCAGACAGGATTTGGACCACACAGGTCTAAGGATCCAGGTAATTCCATAATGTGTTCCCACGACCAGGTCTTTTTAGAACCAGCAAACCTTGGAGATCACTAAGGATAAGAAACTGGATTGTGGAGAAATGGAAAATGGCCCAAGATGGGACCAGAAGATGCAAAGATGCAGTGGGTGACCAAGAAAACTGGCTCAGATATTAATACTTATAGTCCCCTTGCTCTACTGTGACACAGACAGGCTGCCATGCCTGGCCTACATCTTCACCTACCTCTTCAAATGCCCAGTTTGGGGGCACAAACTTTCCACTCTATTTAGTCCTCCCAGTATCACCATGTCATTTTACAGATGAGAAAACTAAGACTCAGAGAAATCAAATTTCCTAAGCTCATCTAGCTGGTAGTAGCGCTGATTTCAAATACCTTGACTCCAAATCCCAAGCCCTTCCACTACCCCAGTCCTAAATATCAGCCATCCGCTGTCCCTTCCATCTAGCTATCTGTGGGTCCCGTTAGAGCCCGGTGTGAGTTACACAATGGTGCTAAACCCACCCTCGCCATCCAGGAAAGGAGACTTTGAGTGACATGCAGCTGAAGGCATCCAAACCAGGACAGAGAAGGATCATAGTGACAGTGCGGAGGGGACCGATGTGTGTGTGACACTGGGAAAATAAGGGAAGGAAGCAGCTCACCGATGAATGCTGTCTTGTTCAGAACAAGGTACACAGAAATACAGCACCTCCTGGACCACCCCTCTCTAGACTGCCTTCGTGCCCTGGACCTCTGCTCTTTCTAGAACCAAACTACAAGCAGCAGAGGGTGTCTGCTTCGAACCGAAACCATCAAGTGGCTTCACTCCAGCTCCCGTCTCAGTGCCAGCAGGACGACAGAGGCTGCCACAGCCGTAGGAAGACTGTCACCTGGGCCCTGCGTGCCCTCCCTGAGGGGCCAGCTGCTGGATTTCTGTATTGATTCAGTATTCCCATTTCTGGAATTTTGGGTGGTGGCAGCTGTTTGGTGAGGACAGGAGAAACCACTGCAGAGGCTCTGCAGCCAGCCTCGGGGTGACAGATGGGGACGCTGACCTCAGGACCACCAGCCCAGACCCCTGCTCTACTCCCCTCCTCCAAACCTATCTTTCTGGCCCAGACCCCATATCTTCTTTACAGCGCTAGAGAGCCGTGTTGCCAAAATGAAAAGTGTAGTTCTCTTCTAATTACAAAACTAACAGCTGACAAACACGTGCCAGAGGGCCCCTCTTTTCCTCTCACGCTAACGGCCCCATTAGGACAGATCCTGTTATCTTCTATGCCCTCTCCATATATTTTATGGAGCAGCCTCACAAGTACTCTGCGTTTCACCCTCCCGCCCTCCCTCTCTCTTTCAAGGCAATGGCTTTGTGAAAGCTGAGGGGAAAAATAAAGCCTTTTACTAAAATGTCACTCTGGGAGGGGGGGGTGGATTTTCTAATAGGCCATCGAAGGCTCGCTTTTTTTTTTTTTAAGTGTGATAAATTTGGCCTGTCTTAAAAAGACAGCTCAGTGTTGCTTATCAACCGTGATTTGACCAGATAGCCGTTTCGAAAAAAAGACACTGGTCTTTTTATAATAAATGAAAGCAATAAAACCAAGAGCTGGGCCAGAACTATAATTAAGAATCAAGCGCCGAAAACGGGGATGTGTCAGTGGAGAGCTGAGTCCAGTGTTTGGGCAGGGGGCAGGGGCGGGACTGGCCCGGGAGCCACCACCAGGGGGTGCTAGGGGGCCACGCGCCGTAGGAAGGGGACGTGGGCTCCTCTCGCTGCAGGTCGGAACACGGACCCCGTTGCCCCGCTGTCCCCTTCGCATTTTAGCCAGCTCCCTCTCTGGACAGATGGGCCCAGGGCTGGGAGGAGGAGGCCACTGCCCACTCCCCCAGACCAAATCAAATGCCTATTTGAAATTCAGCCAGAAAGCCCCCTCCTAGCTCTGTCTGTGCACAATAAACATCCCAGGCTGGGCCACTCCTAAAGAGCTGTCTGTTTAACACAATCTCCATCTCAAGCGGCTGTTTTGCATTTCCTTTTGGCTTTATTAAAACTGATTTTCTATTTGCACTATAAAAACTGATCTGATTAAATTTCCATTTTTCCCCAAAGAAAAGACTTTCCTCTCCTCCCTCCCTCCCTCTCTCCCTCTCTCCCTCGCGCTGTCTCTCTGTCTCTCTCTCTAGCTGTCTCTTTCTCTCCCCTGTCTCTCCTTGCCTTCCTCTCTTTCCTCCCTCCCACTCTCCTTCTCTACTTTTTTTCCTCCTCCAAACAAATAATTCTTGATTGTTCTGCCTTTCTTATCCCTGCACAGGGTCCCCGGCACAGTTTCCATGGGGATGGCTGCTAAAGGCGCTCAGGGAAGGAGACAGGAGGGAGCTGCCGCCCAAGGGACCCGGAGAGGGAGGATGGGGGCCATGGGTGAGCTCTGACATCTCCCAGGTGCCCCCGGGGGGCACCTCTCCGTCAAGGACCTGCGGGGCCCAGAGGACATCCAGTGCTGCCCTTGAGGCTGCCTGTGTTTTTGCCAATCCCAGGAGTGTAGGCTCAGTCCTCCCTTGGGCCCGGGGCTGCTTCCTGGTGTTCAGCCCACCCCGCCCCCACCCCACCACACACACCGGGCTGTCATACATGGGCACCGGGATAGGGCAAGAGGATGCGAAACCCATCTTCCTGTAGGAATAAAGATCACTGTGCTTGGCCCTTGCATTTCTGCCTTCTTTCCAGCTGTACCACGGAGAACCTCGAATCTTTTTCACCTTGCACAGTGACAGTGACGGCCATCATGCACTACAGACCCGCCGTGGGGTGTGTGCTGAATGAGCACAGGGCAGAGGAGGCCTCTGTGCTTCCTACCTCTGCCCTCTGAGGGAGGCACCATCTTAGGGAGGTTAAGGAATTGGTTCATGGGAAGAGGCAACCCCAGGCTCAGCCGCAGTGTCCCTGAGAGGAGAGACCCTTGTGCAGGACCAACCCAGGATGTTCACAGGCTCAGCAGAGAGGAGCTAAGGAAGGGGAGTCCCAGGCAAGGGAGAGGATGGGCTGCTGATGAGGTGCTACTCTGTCCTTTGGAGCTCCCCAGATCCCTAGGATTCCCCTGCCTCTACCCTGCTGGTCCCCAAGACACCCTCCTGCCCTTAATACTCCAGCCCCTGCCCTCTGTGCAGCTAAAACAGGCTGGCATTTAAAAAGACTTTACTAAATATTCAGGGAAAACAAGAAGCAAATAATGACAGGAAATCCAAATGGCAGGCATCGGCTTATTTCCCTGTGCACCAGAGCACCTGGACACCATCAGTAATTAATCGAGATGAGGAATAAAAATGTGCGAGTGAGGCAGTGAGGGAAGAGTTTGCTTGCTCAGTAGCCAAAGCCAAGAGAATCATTTGTTACATTCCTGCCACAGCCAGGGCTGCCCACTCAGTGCTGGCTGTGTAAGAGCCACAGGGGCCGCTTCAACAGGCAGAGCGGCAGATACTGACTTGCACACAAAAGTCCCCTTCTCCCCAGCTTGGAGGTAGCATCCTTCCTTAGAGTCATCCCATATATCTTATCCCTGCTACAACTGCATCATGCACATAAGAATTCATACACAGGGCCGGAGGGTTAGCTCAGTGGTTCCAGCACCTGCCTCGCAAGAGCAAGGTCCTGAGTTCGATCCCTGGTAACCACATAGAATGCTGGGCATGGAAACACGCCCACCAACAATCAACACCGCACACCACAATGCCGGACGTGGTGGCTCACGCCTGTCATCCCAGCACTCGGGAGGCAGAGACAGGCGGATTGCTGAGTTCGAGGCTTGCCTGGGCTACATAGTGAGCTCAGGGCCAGCCTGAACTACAAAGTGAGACCCTGTCTCAAAAAGCAAAAAAAAAAAAAAAAAAAGAATTCACACACATGCCCAATAAGTCATCCATGGCTATTGTCCTCTCTGGATGAACCAAGAAATCCAGAATCAAGTAGGAAGGAACATCACAAGTGTGCTACACAGACCCCAGAGGACCCAGCAGGCACCATGCATTTTTATCTCTGTTGGCCAAATCCTCCCTGGCCCTCGGTATGCAGGGCAGGGCCCGCTTCTGGAGCCTTTGCTCATTTTACCTGGAAGGTCGGCTCTCTCCTCACGTACACCTCTGTCTGCCCTGACATTCAGCCCCGCTGTGTACATTCGAGGCTTCCCATGTGCCAGCTTGGCAGCCTGCCCCCTTTGCCTAGTGCATTTGTGTGTGTCCCACTCGCTCTGAAGTCCCTTCTTGCCCACCCACCTGCTGTTTGCTGACTTTCTAAATCAGCTTTCCTGTTGCTGGACAAAATCTCTAACACCTTCCCCTCAAAGGCAGAGAGATGTGTTTTGGCTCACCATTTCAGAGGGCTCAGTCCATGGTCAGCAGGTTCCAAGGCAAGAAGAGGATGGAAGATCACGCTGGAAGAGGACGGTGGAGCAAAGCTGAGTACAAGGTAGTGCCTGAATGGAAAAGGCCAAGGATCAGACAATGCCCAAGGTCATGCCTCCGTGACTCACCCAGACACAAAAGTATGCCTTGATAGCTCTTGAGCCAGGCCAACTGATAATCAAGATTAAACCTAGAACTACTCATGCTCTGGGCCAAGGTCTAGGAAGGCTTCCTTGTCCTGGGTCCCTGCCTTTTTCCCACAGCATTCTACGCCTCCTACTTTCATCATTTTATCCATACTATGTGCACATTGCTGCTCACATGTCTTTCCTCTGCACAGGAGCCTGGGCCCCTTGAAGTCAGGGACTACTTTATTTCAGCCTTTACTGTACCCAGTATAGCACATTTTGGGTCTTCAATAAATACCTGTTAAGTGGGTGGACAAATCAATGAATGAATACTGCTTGTAAATATCTTGCAGTGTGGTTTTGGTTTTACTGCTTAATTTCCTGCAGACATATTATTCCTTCAGTGTGCAAGTTCCCAAAGGGCACGAACCCTATCTCTACACCCTCTGCCTTTATCACAGGGCTGTTTACACAAACACACTCTCATTAATATATAATGGTTGTACATACTTATGGACTGCAATGTGATATTTCAATAGACATGTATACCAGGTACTGATCAAATCAGGGTAATTAACATTTCCATCTTCTCGTCATTTATGATTGGAGCCTCTGAGTTGCTCCATAGTAATTTTTTTTTTTTTTTTGAGACAGGGTCTCGCTTTGTAGTTCAGGCTGGCCCTGAGCTCACTGTGTAGCCCAGGCAAGCCTCGAACTCAGCAGTCCTCCTCCCTCTGCCTCCCGAGTGCTGGGATTACAGACCTGAGCCACCACGCCCAGCCTCCATAGTAATTTTTGAGGGTTATTGTTGTTATTTTTATAGTTGTTATTTGGTACTTTGTTTTTGCTTTGTGCTGGGGACTAGACACAGGCTCTTCCACATATGATCTATCAGTTGTAATAGCACTTGTTAATAGAATATGTTGTATACTATTGTATAATATAGTTATCACGCACCTCAAAATTTTGACAAAGTCGGGATTACAACTGCACTATGAACTAAGACACACTGGAAGACTTAAGAAGCTTCCCAAGCAAAGCAGAGCAGTGTTTCTGTGCCAGGGGTAATGCAGCCTAACAAAGGGCTGAGGTGCCAAGTGACCACTGGAGTCTGTGCCCCGTACTGGTGGGGGCTGGGCCCGCCTGCTTCATCCTGAGTCCTGAGCCTGGCACAGAACAAGTGTTCCTAATTGACGGCTGAGAGAAACGTGACCACAGCCAGAAAACAACCTCAGCAACTGTGAACACTGTGTAAGGGGTTTTTTAAGACTTTGTTTTTGCTCTTGATAACTCCCTGGATATAGGAAACTGAAAAGAAGAGTGCCTGGGAATAAAGCACGCTCGGGGTGAAGGGGAGAGCGGTGGTCTGTGAGTGGAGATGCTGACTTCGGGTGTAGACAGTTCGCAGTGACAGAAAGACATTTAAGGAGAGATGTCCTGCAGGCTGCTGGATTTATGAGACAAGAGTACTGGTAAGAGGTCAAGGCTGGAAATGAAAAATAGAGCATCTCAGAAAAAGAAGAGAAAAGAGAATAGCTGCCAATGAGCTCCTGTAGGAAGAGGAATCTAAAAGGGTGAAGGCAGCCCCGGCAGGAGCCTCAGGGGACAGCCCCGGGTGGGGCCCAAGGGCAGTAGTGGAACTGAAGAAGGCGCAGCCAGGGGGAAAGAAGGTGAGCAGAGGACAGTCTGCACCAGGTTCAGAGAGAAGGAACAGAATTCAGCTCACCTGTGGTGTCTTGAACTTCTTGCCAACAACATTCACGTCTGCCCTTCCTCAGAACCGCGTGGCCACGCCCTGCTCCAAATTCTGGCTCGGTCTGAGCACCTGCTCTGTAGGCTTCTCTCTGCAGACACTATCATCTTCCCGTCTGTCCCTCCCTACAATCGGGCCATCAGTGGGCCTACATAGCCTCATGGGCCCCAACCTGACACAGATTTTAAGAAGAGAGAGACAGAAAATTCATGAAGCACCACATCCTTCGTTGTTTTTTTTCCCCCCTATAGATAAGGCCCAGAGAGGCAATGTAATATAGTAGAAGACACACAGCCAGGGAGAGGGGAGAAGGCCTGAGGTGGCCCAGGTGGGTGCCCCTGGATGCCCACCTCTGTGCACACTCCAGAGGACACACAGTCTAGGAGGGAGAGCATGACCAGCTGAGGATCCATGGATGAGTCATATTAGGGCCACAGTCAAGATTGCGCTTCCTACCCACCTCCCTGGACGAAGACAACCTGCCTGCTGGACTCCCAGATCTCTGGGCAGCTGTGGCCTCACCGCGCTCCTCAGAACCAGCAGAACAATCTCACGAGTCTAGAGCGCAAGGCAAAGACTTAGTTCAAACCTGAGCTACTCCCTTGTCTAGACCCCTCTGCTGGGAACCACTCCCCAAAGCCAGGTCTACTTTAAGGGTGAGACCCTTATGTGCTGACCACAGCAGCGAAGGACCTCTCTCTCTTCATACCTACAACCTGGGCCATTCCAAAGAGCCCATTACACAGCCTTTCTTTCCCATCCCAGCACTCAGAGCTGGTAGCTGCTCAAAAACCCGAGGCCCTCCTTGTTCTGAAGCTGCCAATTTCCTCATCAGTATTTTATTTGTCTGTTTTGCTCATTTTTAAGCTGGTGGCAATTGCTATTTAAATTGTTTTGTAAAGTGTCTTTGCATTTACAATGCCGGCTGTCAGCAGCCCCACAATAGGAAATGAGATTTGGCATCAAAGGCAAAGATGCTACTAAAATACATTTTAATAAATATGTAAATCAATTAATCAATCACCCATCCAGGGAAGGAGCTGAGGGAACACAGACAGCCTGAGAGGGTGGAGTCAGAGACAATGCGTGGTTCAGAGGGACACAAGAGTCTCATCAGACACCAATCACAGGGGTTATGGGCACATTATGAGTACCCAACCCCACAGCTGGCCTTTTTTCTTATGCCCCCAACTGTCTGTCCCAATGGGCTCCGCCGCGGTCTTCCCATAGCAGCCGCCAGCAGGAAGGTGCCGGGTTCCCATAGAGGTGCTAACAAATAGCTCCTAAGCTGAGACTGGGAATCCATCTTTGAAAAGCCCACCACCCTGATTTCCTTTCCACTGATGCTGCTTCCTAGAGAACTTGGAGATTAGGAAGTGCTGGCAAAGTATATGTCTGCAAGTGGGACCAGCCTGCAGGATTAACATCGGGAACATCAGGAAGAAAGGAGCTCAAACTGTCACAGGGAGCTTGCTGGAGGGGGTGTTCTGTCCCCTCGGAGCCGGAGCCGCCCTGGGCAGGAAAGTAATAAATAAGACTCCAGGGGAGAGAAGAGGGAGAGGGAAGGGCCACCAGTCAAGACCTTGTAAAGCACGAATTCAAACATACCATCTAATGAGCAAGACGCGGCTGTATGGTGACATCGCCGTGATCACGTGTCACAGATCCTCAGCTCATCCAAAGTGTGTTACAGGAAACACGACCCTGGCCAATAGAACCTGAGCTCCACGGGGACAAAGGAACACTTCTACACTGCCAGTGGAAATGTAAATGAGTACAGCCACTATGGAAATCAACAGGGAGGGTCCTCAAAAAAAAAAAAAAAAAAAGAAATACCAATTGGTTCAGCTATACATATCCTCCTTGGTATATACCCGACAGGATGAAATTCAGCATTCTATGGGATACTCGCATGCTCAGGCCTTTCCAGCACAATATATAATAGTCACGACATGGAAATAGCCTAAATGCCCACCAAAACATGAATAGCTAAAGAAATGTATAAAAGTAGATCAAACCGGGCATGATGGCTTATGCCTGTCATCCCAGCACTCGGGAGCCAGAGACAGGAGGATCGCTTAGTTCGAGGCTTGCCTGGGCTACATAGTGAGCTGATGGCCAGCCTGAACTACAAAGCGAGACCCTGTCTCAAAAAAAAAAAAAAAAAGTAGATCAAGAAAATATTAAAATAGTTAAAGAAAATGTATAAAAATGTTTTGGCTATAAAAAAGGAAGCAATTTTGTAATTTGTAGAAAAAACAGATGAATCTGGAAACCATCATATTGAGTGAAAGAAGCCAGACTCAGAAAGACAAGTATTACATGCTCTCTCAATGTGTAGAACCTTAAAAAAAAGATGGAAAAAGGGGCATTATAGCTAAGGAAGGGAAGAGGAGGAGGAGGAGGGGGAAGAGATACAAGCATGGGCAATAGGGGTATGAATATGATGGAAACACATTGAAACCCTCCCATAAAAACATCTAAAAATAGGAGAAGAGTGTGACAAATGGGGCAGTGTCATGTGCACACTCTGATCTGTCAACAAAAAATCCACAGATCTGTATAACCAAAATGTGCTAATTATAAAATGGGGGGTTCAGCTCTGGCTGGCACGTTCTCCAGGTCTAGGCCGTACATACCCAGCAGAGCCCCCTGCAGGCCATGGTGTGTAGTTTGTTAATGACTGTGCCTCTGAGTTACAGTAAGGTGTAGCCCACGTGGAGTTCAGTATGACCTTGGGCAAGTCACTTTCCCCTTGAGGGCTCTGGCCACTCCCTAAGTATGGTAAGGATTGGGCAAAATGAATTCTAAATTTGAAACTCTGCTACATTTCCTCCACCATTATAGAGGTGGCTCCAGAACAGGATCTTCCTATTATAGCTACCAGCCCTTTGCTAGCGACCAAGTAAATCAGCCTGAACTTGACAGGGGACAGACTGACCACTTGGAACCTGAAGACCAGTATAGACCCAACACCCCCACAAGAGGTCAGTCCCCGGGAAGAATGGCTCTCAGCCCCCCAGAAACCGAGCCGTCCAGCCTTCCTCTGCACTCACTCCTTGCCCTGTCCCCTCCTTCCCCTGGAAGAGTTAAGTCCTCTGATTAAAGACCTGTCTGGTTCCCAAATTACCTCGTTTTTTACACTGTTGCCACATGGGCCAGAGGACAAACATTTCCGTCAGGGCTGAGAGCATACACACATGTCCTCCCCTGGGTTCCTGGGCACGTAAGCAAATGGCATAGGCAGAAACTGTGTTTCACAAAGACACATAAATGCATGTCCTTAGGCCTACTCGTGCAAGGTGCTATATGTGCCACATGTGTGGATTTCTTGACTAGAATGTTCAAACGGAGCCAGGCTCGTACACCTATGCATGTCTCAGGGGGCCTGTGAGGATGTGAATGGATCATACTCGTGTCACGCCTGTGGTCAGCGTAGATGGCTTGCATGCCAGGCAGAGGCCGATAGACACCACTGTGATCAAAGAGCTCATCTTGCTTCTTCCCCAGGAGAGCCCACCCCCAAGAATCGCCCAAGAGCACTATGGGGCAGACCGCCATCAATCGGTGTCAGCCCTTTCTCGTACCACTGAAGCAGAGGCTCCAGCGCTGGGAAGGTGTGGGCTTTTGGGTTACGAGTCAGGCTCTCTGTACTGGTGTATGGATTCTCCATATGTGTAGCTGGGAAGGTGCTTCTGGAAGAAATCACATTTAAATTCACAGGCTGAGTAAGGAAGATTCCTCTTCAGTCGATAGGGAGGACATCAACCCATTGGTATAGCCCAGATAAAACAACAAAGGCAGAGGGGAGTTAAATTCGTTCTCTGCACTCAACCTCCCAGAAAGCCTTTCTCCTGTTCTCCTGAGAACATCAAAACTCCAGGTTCCCTGGCCTTTGGATTCCTCCCTCAACCCCCAGACCTTCAGCCTTAGATTGAGAGTTACACCATTAGCTTCCTGGCTCTGAATTCTTCAGTGATGGACTGAGTCACACTGCCAGCTTCTCTGGCTTTCCAACTTTCCAGCTAGGAAGCCATATTCCTTAATAAATTACACACACACACACATACACACACACACACACACACACACACCCTATTCATCCCACTCGTTCTATCTCTGGAAAAGCTTGATTAATATGATAGTCTTCTGTGCTCTTGATAGGTTCATTCTAGATGCCATCTTTTATTTTTGTTTCCATGAACACAGCAGGGCCTCTGTAGTGTTTCTGAATGAAATCCAGCGTTCTGAAGTTATTTTGGGTAGGCACATCCATTATTTCTTCCTAACTATGTTGTAAGCATCTCAGTGGCAAGAGTGTGGCATCACCTAGGTACCGCACCCAAATCTGTGCCTACTGGATCAAGCAGCCATACCTGACTGACTGCCCAACTGACGATCAACACTTGGCCCCAAACATACCATCTTCTGTGCTCCTCATGACTCCACTGTCCCCAACTGGGGGGCAGCACCATTTCTGGGGAGGCTTCTGAAGCATCAACTTTATTAAGATTGATTTGGCCTGCCTGCCATTCTGACAGGTCCAAAAGCAAACGTGGCAGTGCCATGGGGGAGATTTGGACATAATTACCATCTTTAATTACTGCTAAAACATCAATTGCTCTTGTTCAATTAGCAGTGCGGTTTCAGGCATGGCAAACTTTGCAACACAAAATAAGCTGAAAATTGATTTCTGAACACTTAATGCAGATCTGAAATTGCTAACCTGATAAGGTTGTCATAGAAGAGCCAACGTGGCCAAGGAGGAACTTTGCAGGGCTGTAATTGCCTCAGTAGGAAGATTAATAGCTTGTATACTTACATCTTGTTCATCAAGTAGGAGGCACTCGTGGGGGAGCCAGGAGTGGTGGGTGGGTGTGAAGCACGAAGGCAGGAGGAGGGTGTTAACAAGGACACCGGCAATTAGGCAGGAGAGAGCAGCAGCCTGCACCCAATGGTCCATGAATGAGGACATGGCCCTCTGGGATGGCACGCAGGAGAGGCTGCCTGCCTGGAAGACTGCCAGGAAGAGCGGACTGAGGCAAAGCAGGCAGGTACTGTCTCAGGCAGGTGGAGAGAGGATGTCTGGGTCCCAGGCACCTCTACTCTCTCCCCAAGCCCAGGAAAAGAACCCTGAAGGTCAAATACTTTCAAGGGCTCAAATGGTCTTTGGGAGAGCTTTTTCTGTGGAGGCATCCTGGAGAGGGAAATGTGGAATAGGATGGACCGGAGGAACATCCGCTGAACCTCAGGATGCCAGGGCTGCATGACATGATGTAGTATCCGCTC
>PVIC010046704.1:0-14121 GCA_004025085.1 Thryonomys swinderianus
GTTCCTGATCCGAGTGTAAAAGCTTCAGTTTTTGCCCGTTGTATGATGCGGGCTGTTGGTTCCTCTTAAATAGCTTATATTAGGTTGAGATAAAGTCCACCAATTCCAATTCTCTGTAGGGTTTTTATCATGAATGGGTTTTGGATTTTGTCAAGTGCTTTTCCTGCATCTATTGAGATAACCATATGGTTTTGGTCCTTGAGTCTGTTAATGTAGTGTATTACATATATTGATTTATGTATGTTAAACCAGCCTTGCATCACTCAGCTAAATACAACTTGATCAGGGTGTATGATTTTCTTGATAACTCTCTGTATTCTGTTTGCCAATATTTCATTGAGGATTTTTGTGTCAATGTTCATTAGAGAGATTTGCCTGTAGTTTTTGTAGTTTCTTTTGTATATTGTCTTTAAAATACTAATGGGCAAGATTATCATAGTTCATTGATATCATAGATCACTGTAGACTATCATAGGTCATTGATATCTGGTGGTTCATTTTATGTTTGAGTAAAAAGTATAATTACATTTTGAAATTAGATTTGAAATTACAAGGAGGTGTTAACCACATAAATTGAATTTAAATTCGAATTCCTCAAACTGCAAGCCCTATCAAACTTCTGACCTTTAAAATGTGCTTGTCAGGTATCATGTCTTTGCTATAGGAAAGCTGACTGATGCACCCTTGTTTCACCTGTTTATAAAACCATCTGTACATCTAATATCTGTTATCTAATTGTGAAGATTTTATTGACACCAAAGTATATCAGAGGTAATCTAGCTGTATCATTAGGCACAAGAAAATAAATTATATTAAAGCTACTGGAAGCATGTTTATAATTATATTTGACTTTTTATTAATTTTTACATATTCAAACCACAGGAAAAAAAATTCACATTTTTTAAATCTTTGTGTCATTTTATTAAATGTGCAATAATATTTATGTGCATTCATAGACATGAAAGAGAAAAAATCAATTTCTAAAGTGTGTTCAAAATATTCAGAACTATTTAAATTTGATAAATAATGGAGCTTACATGTTGTTTACATAAGAGGAACTCCATTTATTCAACTATGAAATTGATTAGTAGAAAATATCTCTAGAGAGCATCTAATAGTGATTAACTTAAGAACCTTGCATCAATCTTTCTAGAAACTTGTATTTTCTATATATCTTAATTTCTTGAAATGAAATACATGGACAATAAGTTAACACAAATAAATACTAAAAACAGCCTAAGTACAAAAAAAAATAATAGTGAGATATACTATAGTAGAAGACTAAAGTATGTAAAATACCAATTAAAATAAATATTTACAGTGTTGAATTCAATATATATAGATTTTAAAAATCATGTGTTCTACACTAGAATGACACTTAAAAATATAGCATGGCATGCGACATTAATCTGCCTCATTATCAAAATAACTATTGCTTTGCTATTTACCATCCATCAATAAAGAAATTTAAAAAAAGCCCTGGAAATAGTGAAAATTCAAAACCTATCCAGACAAAAATGGCTTTTATATCGATGTCATCTCTAGGGATATGTTTGGAATTGAAATTCTTGTTCTTTTCACCCTGACATTATTGTTCATTGGCATGAACATGAGAAATTGCTCATCAAAGGGACATAAAATTTCTTAAAAGATTGAAATTTAGAACCTATCCCCAGGCTTGTCTTAATATCAAAGCAATTTCATAGCTAGGGTTTGAATTTCATTCCTCATGGACTTTAAATAAGAGTTGTTTTCCACACTGCTTACACAATAAAAGATTACTAAATAGGCTTCTATCTTGATATTGAAACTTGATGGAAAAAATCATATTTCTATAGGCACACACACATATAATTATATACATATATATGTAACATAGTGTTCTAATAAAATTTCCATTTTAATGTTCAACACTGCAATACTGGTTCACAAAATTGAAAAAGAAAATATATATATATATTTTAAAAATCATGTGTTCTACACTAGAATGACACTTAACATATAGTATGGCATACCACATTAATCTGCCTCATTATCAAAATAATATATATATATATATATACCTTATATATATCATATGTTTATATGGTATAACATCTTAAGCATAAATATTTACCACATGTTTATATATAAGGAATAATGTTCAATAGCTGCTCATACTTTGGGCTTCTTTAACTGCTATATACATGTCCTAGGTTCTAGTCTGTGATCTGTTGAATGGTAATGGGCAGATAAAAAAAAGATATTAAAAGAAATACATTTTCCCAAAATATTAATTTTACATAAATTTTTATCTATATATATTATGGAATGTTATTCTAACATTAAGATGTTTTATAAAGTACAATGTGATATTTCGTTCTACTCTCTTCTAGAAAATATACTATTGTAGTATGACCAATAAATACTGCATATTTGAAAACTTAACCTGGGCATACATTTACTCTTCCACACCAATAGAGTGTTTCTGAAAAGAAGGCTAAAATAAACAGCCCCAACAAAAGCTCCTGAATAAATAAGAAAACCAATAAAATAGAACGTGATAATACATTAGCGACTTTCCTTTGTTCTTGGCAAAGTATCTGAGATACATGACTTATAGCAGAAAGTTTATTTTGGCTCATAGTTTCACAGGGTTCAATCCATGACTAGCTGGCTCCATGGAAAAACCATCATAGTAGAAGAGTTTACCAGAAGAAAGCTTATTGACTAATAGAAGTCAATAAGAAGAGAAAAACACAGAAGATTCAGAATTAGATGGGTGGTGGGCATCAGAGTCAGGCACAACAATGTATCCTTCCCCTTCGTGCCCCAGTGCCACCTCTTCCAAGCCCCACTTTGAATTGCACATGCAGCAATGAATTCCTCAGTGGATTAATCCTATGTTGAATAAAGTATTTTCAGGACACAATTTGTTTTCATAATCTCCACCTCTGAATGCAAGAGATTTCAAGTGACAGTTTTTATCTAAACCACAAAAGAGGCATATATCAACTATTACTTATTCTTTTGGTACTGATTAGTTTTAAATAATGTGTTCTAAAAGATTCACGTTTAGTTAATTATTAACTACCTCTGGCAAAGGATCACTTCATCTGGGATCCATAAATTTAAGGGAAAATAATTTAAAAGATTCACATGCACAGCATGTTCAAGACAATCAACAAAATATATTGATAAAAAATACCATCTATATTTAGGTCTCTAATTCACTTTGATTTTAGTTTAAAAATGGGCATCTGAGAAAAATATGAGTATGTATATAGGGGGTGGGAAGGGGGACGGTGGGCAGGGATGTGGCTAAAAATGAGAATTGACCTGTGTCACATATTGATACAAATTCCGCAATGTTATGTGTGATTGTGAGCTGTGTATATACTGTACCAATAAAGTTTGCTGGATAATGCAGAAAAAAATGGGCATCTGAAATGAAAAGACACTTTTCAGAGGAAGAAATAATAGCAGCTAAGAAGCGCATGAAGGAATCTTCAATATCACTGGTCATTCGAGAGATGCAGATGAAAGCAACACTGAAATTTCATCTCACTCCACAGAGAATGGCTACTATCTCGAAATTAACCAACAATTAATGCTGGTGAGGCTATGGAGAGGAAAGAACCCTTGCCGGGTGTGGTGGCTCATGCCTGTTATCCCAGCACTTGGGAGACAGGCAGGAGGATTGCTGAGTTTGAGGCATGCCTGGGCTACATAGTGAGCTCAGGGCCAGCCTGAACTACAAAGCTAGACCCTGTCTCAAAAAAAAAAAAAAAGAAACCTTCTCTACTGTTGGTGGGAATGTAGATTGGTGGAAACACTGTGGAGAGATCAATGTGGAGATTCCTCAAAAAACTTGGATTAGAGATCTCATTTGACCCTGCTATTCCCCTGCTAGGCATACACACACACACACACACACACACACACACACACACAAATTAAATGATTCATATCAGAGAGCTGTTAGTGCACTCATGTTCATAGCAGCTCAGTTCATAACAGCTAAATCATGGAAAATATTGTATCTTTTCTTTGGTATGAGAAACTGAAGAGGTAAATGATCTCTAGAATATAGGATAGATATTGTGACTAGAAAATATTTAGAAGGAAATCAGATATAGGGGTAAGTAACAAGGAGAAAGAAAACTTGATGGTGATAGAAAAGAAAGCTTTTGTATATGGGGCAGGAGGTTGTACGGTGGGTAGGGGAATGGGAAAAATGAGAATTAAATTGGGTCATATACTGGTACAAATTCTCAATCTTGAGTGTGATAATGATGTGTATATATAATGTGCCAATAAAAGATTCAAAAAATACCACCTAAAATTGATCTACACATGATTCATTGAGGAAAGTCAGCATTAAAAATTTTTAAGTGCAATTCATATGTCAAAAAAAAAAAAGGAAAATCAGTTGCTTACAACATAGGTCAAGTTGGGACAAAATCTTTGAGTACTGGAACTTGTGGATAAGGTCAAAAGGGAATTTCAGACATGAAAAGCATAGAGTACTTGAGAATTAAAATCCAATCAACAGAATGAGTAAGAATGAAAGAAGAGCAAAAATGATATGCAAGTGGTAAAAGTCAAATTGAAATATAATATTAATGTATGAAGAAAACCTGTCATGTTTTCAGAGGAAGATATTAGACTATCTTTATTACTTTGTGGATGGGTACATTTTTTTCAGACTAAGAAATGTAAACATTTTCAACTTACAGTATTATATTGTTATTGTTAATATTGTCCTAGTAAATTTGAAAATTACATGTTATGACACTATAAAAAGATGAAAGACATGCTTCTTAATAAAATTCCCTGTATTTTTCATGTCAAAGTTTCTATTTGGGTTTGAATCTTTTAGAAGGAAACACATGCTCAAACATTTTTGTAAGCCATGAATAAAACATGCAGATACGTATCTACCTCATTGGTGATTCTAACTGACCATGGTTAGCCTTGTTTTTGAGGGTATAATTTTTCCAGAAGAAGAATCAATTCTGTATAGATTTTAAAAATGAATTTATATGCTAAGTTTAATGCTGGAAATTTCATTGAATCTTATGACTGCTTAAAATCTAGAGGAGGTTAAATTATAGCTTCTGATAAATTACTCGAGGCTTGAGGCAAGTCTTCATTATGTGAGATCATGAAACACTTTGGCTATACAGTCGTTTCCTCCCACTCTTTATAAAGAGAATAGCAGCCTATGTGATACTTCAGAAATCTTTTCAAGAAGTACTATCATTTCAAAATGTGCTATCAATTTTAACCTTCATCTCCTCAAAGGAGTACCTAGTCATTAAAAAATTTAGAGGTATATGCGTGTGATGACACTTTTATCAATACCACATCTGGTAGTTACCATCTAAAATGCCAAAATAATTGTATTTGTGATTTCTTGCTCCTGACTTTGCTCTTTTCAGTATGGAGACTCCACACAAATGCTTCAAAATACATGGAAAACCATTTCGTTTTTTAGTGTGTGTGTGTGTGTGTGTGTTGTGCTTTAAAAATGTGTCACTTCTCTTATCTTTTCCCTGACTTATCTCCAACTTGGAGTAAAAGTCTAAAATCGTTACTTGGATTCCTTGTAGTTACAAGAACTTATCCCAGGCTGCTTCTCTAATTTTGATGCTACTATTCTTTAATCAATTGACCCCTACACATTAGCCTTTACACTTGAGACTCAGGGATTTTAGAATGCCCCATTCTTCCAAAATTCCATTGATTTTCTTTCCTAATATATGGGGTGAGGGCTTATATCCCTTTGATTATAGTCATGGCAGCTCCTCATATTATCTAATATACCTACTGATCATGTCTTTTCTTCACAAAATCTATTAATAGCTGACATTCTAATACATATTTATCTATTTATATACTTTATTTCATAACTTCTAAATAAACTTTCTCAAAGGCAGAAAGTTAGCTTGATTTTAATTAACTGTGTCTCTGGTAATTTCCCCAAATCCCAAGTATTAATATATCCTTAGTAATTATTAAATCAGTAAATAACTAGATCAATAGAAAGGATTTCCCAGACATAAAAAGCTAAATTCAATGGATATTGTTATATGAATTTTCTTAAAAATGATTTCCAATCTTATAAAATTATTTTTCTTTCTCTTTTCTCTCTTGGCTACATGTAATTTTCTGAAGACTTAAAGTAATGAATATTTTGATACCAAGAGTTTATGTCATGCAGAAAACTATGTTTAGATGGGCATTTACTTAATATTTCCAAAAGTGTATCTTTGATGGCATTGTGAAATTAAAACTTTTTAAAACAGAAGTCTAGGGTGTTTTCTTTTTTTTTTTTTTTTTTCTTTTTTTGAGACAGGGTCTGGCTTTGTAGTTCAGACTGGCCCTGTACTCACTATGTAGCCCAGGCAAACCTCAAACAGCAATCCTCCTGTCTCTACCTTCTGAGTGGTGGGATAACAGGCATGAGCCACCATGCTTGGAACTGTGGTATATGCTACTGATTGCTGGTGTACGTGAGTCATCACACCCGGTATTGTTATGTGTGGTTATCGGGCATCAAACTAGGGACCTTATGCTTGCTAGGCAGGTGCCAGAACCACTGAGCTAAATCTCTGGCCTGAGAAATTAAATATTTTAATAAAAGATTGAGATATGCTATTTTATAATTTATACTGTTGAATCTATAAAATATTCTTGCTGGGTATTAAGAAAGAGACTATTTTGAAAAAAAATACATCCTAAGGATCACAAACAGGTGAAGTTAAGTCAATTAAGATGCTTCACTGTCAGTGTTGAGGCTTCCCATGTGTTGTGGTACTGAGAGGTAAGTTTTCTAAAAATGACAGAGTGTATAGTGTAAAATAATTGAATCATGAAATAATATACCTACAGATTCAGAAGATTGTAAGGTTTTAAGTATCACTTCATGAAGTTATGTAGCAGAATTTTTAAGATTTTTAAGTTACTATTTAATCTTCTGTTAATTAAGCTATCTAATTTGAAACAAATAGAGTTCTCTTTCTCATAGCAAGACTAATACAATTAAAAGACAAAAGTCACTTAAAAATAAAAAATTAGTGTGCAAGATGTGGTTTGCTAATCTATTTAGGGAGTTTAGAGAGGTTCATAATTTAATATATATTTAGTAGTAGTAATATGTTACTGAAGACTTAGATATATTTAAATATTATACAGAGAAAAATGGATTTATACAAAAATCTCTTCATAATTTTAATATTCATTGTAGCATATGAACTTTTTTTTCCAATTTCTATTTTAAATTCCTTGGGAACAACAATATAAAAGTGAAATAATTTTAAAAATCTAAACTAGCACAAAAACGTGGGTGTAGTAATTTCACCTTTTTATATCTTGCTGTATTGTTAATCTATTGTTTAGAATAAGTCTGTCATTGCTTGATGCCAATATTAGTTCTCTTTTTTTGTATTTTGGTCAGAAATTAGCTCAAAATTGAGAACTTCATTCATAACATTTATTGCAATTATTTTAAAAGTATGACTTTGTATTGACTATTGATTTCTTAGGAAATAAAACCCTACAGCAAAGGCTCAGAATCTTTAATTGTTTCAATACTGTATGCATTCTTTTTACAGTGAGCCAGCATTTTCTCCATCTATACACACCTAATAATGTGCGATCATTTAGCCACATTCTAACAGAGAATAAAGAAAAACATTCGGTAGTTACACTACGAAACATAATTGAAATACCTGTTGGTTTTGTTGATACATGTTAAATGTTAGTAACTAATATAATAATAACACATTAACAATTACCTCATAGAATCTGCTCACAGAATATAAGAAATGTGTGAATTTATTTTTAAAATTGCATTTCTTAATGTAAAATACTTATTTTGTTATAATGTATAAAGTCATTTATGTATGATTTACTTAATTCTGGGGAAAACTTAGAAGCATTTATAAATGATAAATAAGATTTTTTGAGTATAATTTTGTATGTAGTAGTGACTTTTGGTTTCTCCTAGGAAGTGTCTCAGCACTGCATAGAAAAAGGTTCACATATTGAGTAAATTGACATTTCATTAAGTTTTAAAAAAAATTCACAGAATTCAGGAAGTTATTTTAGTTTTTTATATTTGAAAATATTTAAGGTCTAAATAATATTTATATATTAAATGACATTCTTTACATCATCCAAAGAGATGGACTCCTTCACGGAAGTACATTTTAGAGAGGAATAAGGAATACTCAAAATTATCAACAGGTCTAAGACTTATAAATTTGATTGTTTAATATGATGAGAGAAACTTAATAAATACTTATTTTTATCTGGACGTTTGCATGGATGATTTTAAAAACTTCTTGGATTATCTTAACATCTGAAGAGCAGCAGTTACCTGGTCTATAAATGTCAGCAGAGAAGGTTTTCATCAAAGTCTCGCTGTCTCGTCTGTCCTGACACAGAAAGGATATCTTTCGAGTCACTTCACCAAGTTGTGATGACATAGCTTCAGTGCCATGCCCTAGTCAGTTTTATAACTTAATTTAATTTGTAAGATGCAATGAGAAGTCTTCAGTTTAAAAATTAATGTGTTCAGGGAACTGCTAGAAATATTTGACTCTTTCAACTCAGACACAAATAAGTGTAAGAAATTGAAAAGTTGTGTGCAAAGAAAGGAGAAACTTCACAGGGAATGAATGGAAAAGAGTCTTCCTATTTCATGGCTGCCTGCTTCATATTTGTCAGTATCTAATATTGAACTTACTAAATTGTTTCTGAGAAAAGCTACTCTTGAGATATTTCAGTCTTCATGATTAGTGCATAATATAGAAGTTAAAAATATTAAAAAGTAAACAAATACTTGCATGACTATGCATGTTTGTGCTAAATGATAGATTCGGTACTAATTTAGTGTTTAGATGACTTATTGGAGAAGCTTGTGGAGAGAAATAGAATGAAGAGGTCATGCCCAGACACCTGAAGGTTTTGTCTTGGGAATCAGCCTAAGGGCTAAAAAGCAGGTGTGTTGATGGACAGGGCCAGGAGATGGGCTTCCCGATTTGAGAAGAGAAAGACCCTCTGTTCTAGTGCCTTTCGGTTCACTTTATGGTCATCACATCCCAGACAATTAGTCCAAAAAGAGAAGACTATCAGTAGTTAGTCTGATTCTAAACAGTCCAAAAACTCACTCACAGACACCTTCAAAATAATGTTTCCTGAGCCAGCTGTGTGTTTCTTTGACTGGTCAAGATGACAAATACAATTAACTATCATACAGAATAATTTTCTTTATAAACCATTAAATTATTTTCTATCTTAGGGAATATATTTTGCTTATGTAATCTACTCATATGGAGAAAATATTTATAAATTATTTAATGGATATAATTAGAGTACAACCATGTTAATGAGTTTATATTCTAGAATTGTAGTACAAACATCACTAAGCTCAGGTTGTAGAAAAGGGAAATTATTTAGCACTGAAAGAAAAAAAAATGTTAATCCTTTGTAAATTGTAGCTGTTATTGTTGAATAAGTGTTTTTTTTTAATTTTGAAAAATTGAGAGGTGATTTTATTGAAGTATAATTATAATAATACATATAAAGCACATAATTGAGAAGCACGAAAATAGTGGTATAAATTGGCATTACAAAACTGCATATTAGTTGTTATTTCTTTAATTTTTATGAAGTTGCCAACAAATATTTTATAGTTTTTACTTAAACTAGAATAAAATTTAGAAATGTCTATTTTTAATAAAAAATAACTAACATTTATCTAGCTGACTACAAAACACAGTGAAATTTAAAAAATAGAGTGCAAATTGGTACTTGAACTGTATATATGAACATAGTAAAAATAGTAGTTATTTATGAAATGAAATATGAAAATTCTGGTTTTCATTCTGTCATTGTCATAGGTGTATACCTGTATGTCAATGTGAATGACATGCATATAATTTTTATAAATGTTATGTATGTATACATGGGATCTATATATTAGCCATATATATATATATATATATATATATATATATATATATATATATATGGACCATAACATTGGGTATACTTAGTGTTGCATTTCAAAATGTCTTACATCAATAAAATTTCTAACATCATTTTTCTTTTTTGAGATCACAGGCTTTTGTTAACTTGTGTTTGCAAGCAGGCAACTCATACTTAATATTTTCTGGAACACAATTATGGTTTATTTCTTACTTTGTGGTCTCCTTTTATGTTACTCTCTTTTCAAACTAGCTTCTCCATTTTTTTGGCATGACACTTTAAGCTAATCAAAGTAAAAAAAAAGTGTTCTATATTCAAAATACCCAGTCTTTTTTGTCCTTTATTCCTCGGGACAGTAATATAAATAAGTACCTCTTTCTTCTAATTAGGAAATGTGACAACACAGAACTGTGGAGATCATATCTCTTCTGTTAAAGCTAAAATGCTCCAGAACGAAAGATTTATTTTCATGATTGAATAGAGATACGAGGAAAGTTAAGAAATCAGACTGCTAATGACAGTGAGAAACAGTGACTGATCCTATAGAACAGTAAAATTAAGAGTCAAAAGAGGCTAATCTCCTTGGAGAAAAATGATATAATGACCAACATATCAGTTTCCAAAGCGAGGTACAGTCATATGACATGAAACATCAACTGTGGAGACCTGATGCCTTTCTGTAGCCCTGAATCCCGAGGGCTCCGGGCTGCTCACTATCATGGGGAGACAGGAAACAGCTGCTACTTACACCTGAGAAAGCTAATTAGTTCAGTCAATTCTTAGAAGCAGCAAGAAAACAACCCTGAGCTATGATTTGCCCAGCAGAGGTGTGTGCTGTTCTACAAGAAGAAATGTGAATTTTAAGTTCACTGAAAAGGAGCAAAGAAAGGGAAGAATTTTTTTCTTTTAAACCATAAATAGAGAAGTTAAATAAACAAGCAAAAACGAAGGTGTACTGGGAACAGAGAAAAATGAATATTTTTACCTTATTTTAATTGGTATTATTATTTTAAATACATTTATATTTATTTGTGGCAATATGACTAAGCTAGTTTCTTATAAATATAAATTTATGCTTATCTATAAAAATTGCTCTTGATTCTTCATCAACAATTGGTAAGTGTCAACTTAATTGTGAACTTAATCGGGCCCTGATGGAGGGTCAGATTATATGTTCTTAAAATTATATGTTCTTAATTTTTTTAATTGGTCAGCTTTCCCAATGTTGGGACAAAATACCCAACCATCAAATTTAGAAGAGAACGTTAAATTGGGTCATGGTTTTAGATGTCTTAGTCTACACTGGGCTGGCCTTGAGGAAGGAGCACCATAGTAGAAAAGAATGGCAAAGCAACCATTCTTACTTCAGGGGGGTCAGGAAAAAGAATGCAGGGAAAGTATGCAGAGAAAGACACCCCCGGAGAGGGCCCCCCCCCAGCCCACCCCCAGTGGGGCCACCTCTTGACCACACACTGAGCCGAGACCATTTTGAACTCATTCACTAGAGAGGGTAGGGACTCCTGATCATGTCTCTAGACATGATCCTTACCCCAGTCAAATTCATGATTTGTTTAACTGCCCCATTTTTCTTTGTGCTTTTGTATTTATGTTTAGATTTCTCTCTCATAATTCATGCCATAAGGATAAGTTCAGAATGCAAGGTTGCCACAAAGACAAGGTCAACATTTCTTTTAAACTATTGCTTATTCTTGGGCAAGTAACTTGTTAATGGCATTTTCTTTTTTATGCAAATATATGCAAATATAAAATATACATAAACAAAAAACTTATCTCTGCATGCATGAGGTAGCCAGCACTTACAGGATAAAAATACTAACTAAAGAAGCATGAGATTTAAGTCAAATCACATATATTTAAAAATAGGGAACACTTTTCATCTTGTTAAAAATAAACTAACATCTAGAATTATTGTAAATTACTTGTTTCAGTGAGTAAATGTATGAAATGCCACATATTGGTACTGTGTATTTTGATGATAAGTGATGGAAATGAGGTAGATTATTTCTATTTAATGTGAAACTAACAAATCTTTTAAAATTAACTCATCCTAATTCACTGCCTTTTTTAAGTGAAAGAGACTACATTTTTAAAATTAAGAAATATTCCTGGTACAGAAAAAAACAATTTAAGAAATATGCTAAACACACTTCCATGATATGGCAGGGAAAAGGAAATGTATAGTTACTATCTATGAAGAATTTTCAAGGTTTTTTTTTTAACAGCACTGTTTCCAAATTATCACTTAATGCTCCTTGAAGTGAATCATATTCAGTTTTTCCATGTAATAAACTAGGCTTACTTTCTGTTCTAGCCATGAAATTCCCAATTATCTTGAAATAAAGAGAAAAAAATAGGACAGTATTTATAAAAAATATCTGCATCATTACAATAATATATCCTTGTATAACGTATCCTAAGGTGTGTGCCCTTCAAGGCTTGCACAGTGTCATAAATATCAGTATGTTTTATTTGTGAGGTTAATAAAGCTGCCAGAGAAAGAGAGACTTGGGTTTTTGCAACCTCTTAAAAGTCATTAAGCATTGTGTAGAAACACAAATGGTCAAGTCTCTATAATTCATATTTTTCAAAGCGCACATCTAATACAATGTAAGGCATTGCTTTTATACCAGGCCAGATCTGTTTTATGTCTTTAGGTAAGCATAAATCGAATTTGTGATCGAATGAATCTTCTTTGAACTTTGTATATGTAGACATGTTTCAGATTTTTTGTTTTTGTTTTTGTTTTTGGGTTTTTTTTTGAGACAGGGTCTCACTTTGTAGTTCAGGCTGGCTCTGAGCTCACTATATAGCCCAGGCAAGCCTCAAACTCAGCAATCCTCCTGTCTCTGCCTCCTGAGTGCTGGGATTATAGGCGTGAGCCACCACGCCCGGCTCAGATTTTTTTTTTTTTTGAGACAGGGTCTCACTTGGTGGTTCAGGCTGGCTCTGAGCTCACTATGTAGCCCAGGCAAGCCTCGAACTCAGCAATCCTCCTGCCTCTGCCTCCCGAGTGCTGGGATGACAGGCATGAGCCACCACGCCCAGCACTGTGGTATGTGGTGTTGATGGCTGGTGGGCGTGAGTCTCCATGCCCAGCATTGTATGTGGTAACTGGGGATCGAACTCAGGACCTTGCGCTTGCGAGGCAGGTGCCGGAACCACAGAGCTAACCCTCCGGCCCATGTTTCAGAAATTTAATAGAATAATTTTAGTAGAACACAACTTCAGAAAATACTATATGTATTAGTTACTATTTTGGCTAATTTTAAAGTCTACATCAAATTTAAGCTTTAATGTGTGCCTCATTTATTGTCTTGTGAGTGAAGCACAGTATGGGCCAATCACAACATGAAGGAGGAGAGGTTTGTTTTATACTTTTTTTTTTAAAATTTGAATCTTTATTGGTACATTATATATTCACATCATGATCCACACTATATTGAGGTTTATTTTAGCTCACAGATTTAGAATTGGGGCAGTTAAAATACAAAAATGGCACAGCGGAAGGGCTTTGGCGGAGGAGTGCTACTCAGGTCATAGCATCAGGAAGCAGAGCTCGAAGGAGGAAGGAGAGGGAGCTATGCTCCTCCAGGTCAGGCCACTACTGACTTACCTGTGCGAAGCAGATCTCACCCCTACAGTAAAGTCACTGTTGTGTTCCTTTCATCCCATCGCCTTTCCAAATCCTTGATATGAACACATGAGCCTTTTGTAGAAATTTGACCTAATCTCTATCAATGTATGGATCTACAAATTATGCAATCAGGTAACACAATCACAGCTGTAATATGATTTACAAAATACTATAACTAAAAAGAAACAAATCACTTTTCCCTAGCCAATTTCATATATATGATTCTTCCATGAAATTGGCTAATAGGACATTTTTCAATAATATATTTTGTAGTTACTTTTTTTTTTTGAGACAGGGTCTCACTTTGTAGTTCAGGCTGGCCCTGAGCTCACTATGTCGCCCAGGCAAGCCCTGAACTCAGCAATCCTCCTGTCTCTGCCTCCCGAGTGCGGGGATTACAGGCATGAGTCACCACGCCTGGCACTGTGGTATGTGGTATTGATAACTGGTGGGAGTGAGTCACCATGCCCAGCATTGTATGTGGTTAC
>PVIC010046706.1:0-14144 GCA_004025085.1 Thryonomys swinderianus
ATACTGTTATTTGCCCTCTTCTGGGTATCGGTATCAGAACTTCTCTAGCTAAGTATACCTTTTGCTTTAGGATAGGATTGCAAAAGCAGTTGCAGTGCCTATCTGATGGCATTTGTTTCACTGTGCCTGAATCATGGCATTTGTTTCATTGTGCCCATTTCCTTGGAGAGCCAAAGTGAGCATATGCTGGATAGATAGCATCAGAGTATGTTCCTTGGCCTTTTCCGATAACCGCTGCATGCTATCTTTGCAGGAGGAGCGTTAGCATTTGGGGTATCCATCACGGTTAGGCATGGTAATCAGAGATCAAGAGTGGTCCCGGGTAAGGTGATGGATTCGGGAAGGTCCCTCTTGGCCTGTGGATAGGCAGCAAGGCACAGACCAGAGTCATGCGAGTCCAAGTGACGTTTTGAGGATTCCTGTGTATTTGTCTTCGATTTCCCTTTTCAGGGGCATGATTGGGATAAAGAAAACAGAGAGTGTATCATGGAGGTAGAGTGGGATGCCCAGTGTACTGTGGACAGACGGGGTAGGGTATGATTTCCGATGGACAATGATGTCACTGTCGATTTTCTTGTGTATTCAGGTTTCAGCCACAATGTGGAGTATATTTGGGAGTCACTTGAGTGGTAATGTGTTTGTGCCTTTCCCTCTAGGCAGGAGGCATTTCCCACTTTGCACATCAGGTCTAGGGTTAGGGTTAGAATTCAGGAGCAGTATACTGCATTTTGATGATTCCTGTGGATTGGCCTTCCCAAATTAGAGTGAGGATGATAAGTACTGTCAGTATTGGAGTTTGCCTTTGGGCATCGTGCATATACCCTAATATAGGAGTTCATGAGTCAGGGACATTGTGGGCTTTATTCTGAGAACTAAGACTTCTGTGTCTGTGGGAGTGATACCCTTGTCTATTTCACTGCAAGTTCCATTTTTAAGGCCAGGATTCTATTTCTCCCTGCAGTGGTTTGGAAACCACTTTGGTTTTAGTCCTCACGTGCCTGAAGGAGCCTTCAGGGTCTGTAATCTTTAGCTTAAGCAGTAAAAAGAGGTGCATTGAAGAATAACTTGCCCTTTTATTCAATATTCATTGTTATGCTTGGGGTTTTAGTGAACATGAGGAAACCAAAACGCCTTGTGTGCATACTCTGGCACTTGGATATTACATGTTCCATTTGATCGAGCTTGGGTGACAATTGTTTAAAGCATGCTATGCCTATGGAGAGACTTGCCTATTGGTAATCTAAATGGATACGAATGGTTTCATTGAACCCTGCCATTCATGTTAGAGCTCTCATTCCTGAGCAGGCCCCTTGGTTCTTAGGGAGCCCTCAATAGGGTGAAGGTGCAGGTTTGTGCTGGTGTTGGGATAAGTGTGTTGAATACTTTCATTTTGTTTATTTCTTGGTATCAGTATAAAAATTACATCGTTAAGGTATTCTTTGGTTTAGGATAGGTATGTGGAAGCATTTGCATTAACTTTCTCAGTGAATTTGATTTTTTTTCCACTTCCTAGTAGATCCAACATTAGCAGATTGTGGAAAGATAGTGTCAGCCTGCATAGGCTGGCATTTTCATTTGCCACATGTGTGGTATTTTTTTTAGAATGAGCATTCCTTTTTCGGGTAGCCATAGTGTTATCAGTGGGAATGGTTTTGGGATGCACAGTCTTGGCATTTGGTTATATTGCCTGTCGTAGTTCAGATTAGCACAAGTAAATTGGTTTTTCGATGGTTCCTGTGAATTTCATTAAAAAGTATATTTTGTAAAGGTCTGTTGATATAGTTCAATACAAATGCTTTAGATTTGATCCCACTACACACACTTGTGCATGCATGTATGCACATACATGCTCCTTCACAGAGGAAATAGGCAGCATGTATATGTGATGCATCCTCTCAGAGAACATTCTGTTTTTATTGCCCTTCACTACCATCAGTCTGTACTTTCTCTCCATGCTCTTTGGTCACTAATTCTGATCCTGCTGCCAAGTCTTTGCTTCACCTCTTCCCTGTAGTGAGACATCATGTACAAGCCGAGTCAATTGTTTTTCTTCCCTGTAAAGAGGCTTCATAGAAATCCAGCATCTACTTCTTTTTTAACTTTTTTGGAAAGTGATACTAAAAGTTACGATTTTGTTTTGGAAGCTGTATTACCTAAGAGCAGAGAGGAAGCATGAGGTTTTGAGGGTCAGGAGCAATTTTTCACAACTGCTTGAAAATCGGGTTTCTACAGCTCAAAAAAATTTTCAGGAACCTAAAAGCATCCCATGCAAATCTCTCAAAGCTGAGGGAAAAGAAATATAGAAGTCAGTGTGATCTAGTTGAGCTGATCTATGAAATTAAATTAGGATGACAGTTTACAGATTTGTGTAAAACACTTTAAAATTGGTTGCTATATCTAAAACAGTTTACCTCTAGTTGTAAACAAGATTTGTACAAATCAAGACTGCTTTATAAACATATCCACTTATTAAAATATCACTGCCTCTCGTTCATCTGTAGAGCCCAAAATAAATACTAATGTCCTAGAAGTGAAGAGTAGAGTGGCAAGAGGAAAAGGGAAAATGATCAACAGGAACTAAATTATAATTAAGTAGGATAAGAGGTCTGTTGCACTATGATAAGGCAGGGTGACCAGAGACAATAATGTACTTTTCATTTCACAGAGCTAGAGAAGAGAATTTAAAAACTTTTCACCACAAAATGATTTAAACATTATGCAGTTACACATTAAACATTATATAGTGCTCCAGTATTATGTATATTTGTTCTTATGTTAAAAATTTTTAAAAATGGAACTTGGCCAAGGATTTAGTTCAGTGGTTACAGTGTCTGCCTGTCAAGTGCAAGGTTCCGAGTTCAGTCCCTGGTATCACATACCACAGTGCCAGTCATGGTGGCTCATGCCTGTACTCGGGAGGAAGAGGCAGGAGGATTGCTGAGTTTGAGGTTTATGTGGGCTTCATAGTGAGCTCAGGGTCACCCTGAACTGCAAACTGAGACCCCGTCTCAAAAAAACTAAAAAAAAAAAGGTTGAAACCATAAATGTACTAAGAAAATATATACATACTATGCAAAGCTATATAGTTGCATATTTATCTTTCCTTTTGGAGACAGGGACTTGTTATGCAGTTCAGGCAGGCCTAAACTCAATTTCCTGCCTTATTCTCTTGAGTGCTGGAATTACAGGTGTGCATCACCACACCTAGCTCAGATGGAGTTACCTTTTTTTTTTTTGTACTGGACTTCGCACTTACCAGGCATGCATGTTGCTGCTGGAGTACATCCCAGCCCTGGATGAGGGGGTGCATTTTAAGCATAAAAGCAATGACAGAAGGGAGAAAATAAAGAATATCTCAGCACTCGGGAGGCAGAGACAGGATTGCTGAGTTCGAGGCTTGCCTGGGCTCTACATAGTGAGCTCAGGGCCAGCCTGAATTTCAAAGTGAGACCCTGTCTCAAAAAAAAAGAATTAAAAAATTTTCTTCCCTCAAAATATGGACAAAAGGTAATAAGTATAAACACATGGTTCTAAGAGCAGATATATACGTAGTTTCAACACGAAGAATGCTCAATGTTATTACAAGTGAAAACCCCTGATAAAAAATTTTATATTTAATTCATTGGCAGAAATTAAAATCTTACATTGTATAAAGTGGAATATAAATTGGTTAAATATTTCCAAAAAGCATTTTATCTAGAAATCTTTCAAAGCATGTGTACTATTTAACTCAACATGGGCATGTACATACAGGACAGTCATCAGTATTGCAGATAAAATACTGAAAGTTACCTAAATGTCAACTTTCCCATTTTGGTAGCCATCTTCTCTTCGAAGAGTGACTATTGCCTCATTACCCAGAAATATTGGAAATGCAGGAATGGTAAGCAAATTCCTACATGTTCTTAATGGAAATGAAGTCCATTTTCATGTAACTACAGTATAATCTTCACTGAATACTAAATGTTTTAACATCTGAACTTCTAAAGGCAACTGCGATGGAGAATGACAGATTCTGCCGGAGGTCGAGCAGTTGGTAAGTGTAATTTTACGGTTGCTCTTTGGGAATCTTGATTGTGTGTAATGGCTCTAAACAGGCCATTAAAATAAGTGATAGAGTAACTTTTAATTTGTTCAGAATATAAAATATTAGGAAACTTGGTATACGATAAAGTTTAAAAATTGGGAAATGGGAATTATATAACACCCAAGGAAAAAATTATATCATAAAATTTTAGTGCTGACTTAAACAATAGGAAATGAATCAAGAATCAGCACTGGATAGCTCATCTTGGAAACAAACCATATGTCCATCAACTGGAGAGTGGATAAAGATGTGGTTTTTTTATAAAATGCAGTATTGCTCTGACATAAAGAATAACAAGATTGATCCATTTAGTTGCAAAAGGAGACACCTGGAGGATATACTAATAATTGAAATCAATAGATCACAGACAAATTCTGGATCTTCTCTTTGGCATGAACACCTGTAGATGCAAATGAGCTCTAGAAAGTATGACAGCTTTTATAGAGTGGGAAATTTCCATAGGAAACTTGGTGTGGGAATGTATGAGGGGAAGGAATAAACATGATACAGAAACAAAATAAAAGAGCATGTATAAAGGGGGTAAGGAGGTGTGTGTGGGTAGGGATATGGGTAAAAATGAGAATTAACTTGTGTCATATATACTGGTACAGATTGCCCAGTGTTATACGTGATTTTGAGCTGTATACAAATTGTAAAAATACAGAATTCAATTAAAAAAAAGACTCAGCACTGATACACTTGACTGACATGGGGATTTCATGTTCCTCTTTTAGGCGGATTCTGGGAACAAAGCAGAGTGAGCACCGCCCATCCTTACATCGGTTTATTAGCACCTATGCCTGGGCCGATGCCGAAGATGAAAAGTGTGAACCAAAGTAAGTATAGCTGGCTGTATTTATTAAATGGCTGTGAACTGGAGAGTACACAAGGTGCATTATGGAAAGGTGAAATTCATGCTGTCTGCAAAAAGAATTCACTGTGAAGGGTTTCATAATGGGTAGAGCTCTCTGGCAAAGTTACCTGTGGATACATTCACTTTTAAAATGCAGAGACCATGTTTTTTGGGTTTGTTGTTTTGGTTTGTAGGTTTTTTTTTTTTTTTTTTTGAGACTGGATCTTGCTTTGTAGTTAAGTTTGGCCCTGAATTCACTGTGTACCCCAGGCGAGCCTCAAACTCAACAGTCCTTCTGCCTCTGTCTCTTGCATGCCAGGATTACAGGTGTGAGCCACCACGCCTGGCACTGTGCTGTGTGGTAATGACTGCTGGTGGGTGTGAGTCACCATGCCCAGTAATGTGGTATGTGGTTACTGGGGATCCAACTGGGGACCTTGCACTTGCAAGGCAGACACCAGAACCACTGAGCTAAATCCCCTACATTTACTTTTGTAGCTCTCAAAACAACAATGTTTGAGTTTTTAAATTACAAATCCCAGAATCAGCCAGGTTTGTAAGGTTATTTACGTGTCTGCCATGGGGAACACAAAAGCAAAATCTCCATGTCCCATATGTACCTATGTTTTAATCCTAGGAACTTGTTGCCTTTAGTTGGCATCAGAGTTGAGAGGAAAAGGAATATGTTCCTTTAAAGTTTATAATCTAGTTTGGTTAATATGATTTCTACTGGGAAGGTTTTGTAAACATAAGACTGAGGCATTGAGAAGAATGTACTTGATTTTACCTTTTGGGCCTTGTTCTTTTTTTTATAAAAAAAAAACATTTCATTTATAAATGGTTGAAAAACTGATATGCAGTTCCCTTTGGTAATTGTCAAGGCACACTAAACTTGAGATTTTCAAATTTCCTAGCTCCCAACTAGAGACCATCAGTGAATAGGATAACGAAGTTTTTGTTTTGTTTTTTTAAGTAGGGCAACACCTGTTTAGATGAACCTTTGACTTCAAATAGTCAACGCAATTGTTAATCCTGGTCCCTGGAAGACAACTTGATGTGAACTAGCTTAATAGAGTATTTTCACAAGTGCTTTTTTAAATTAAGACATTAAAATAGAACAAATGACACTAATTTTTCCCAAATTAAATTCTAGAAAACAGTATAATAAAATTGTTTAGGATACTAAAAACAGTGTGGTAGAATATTTAACGATGAGGGAAAAATGTGTATTTCAAAGTACAGAAGAAATGTATCCATACTTTTTAACATACAGTTAAATACATGTGTATACAAGTTAAGAAATAACAGTAATAACATTGTTTAATTATGAGTAGTGAGACTAATTTTTATATGTTCTGTATAAATTTTCCTTTCTGGTGTATTTGATTAATATTCCAACTTTCTATATATTTAGTACTTTTAAGTTATTCTTACATTCTTATAAAGTTGGTGAAATAATTTTGAGTGTTAGATTTCACATCTTTGTAAAGCAAAACATGCATGAACCTCTAATGATACAGTAAAACTTAACAGTGTTTTTAAAAAATTATAGCACATTGTCCTTAGTTGAAAACTTCCAAAATAATGCTTATTATTTGTAGAACTAAAGATGACTCAGAATCACCTGGAGAAGAAATAGTTGAAAAGACAAGGAAGCCAAGCCTTTCTGAACGGAAAAATAACCCATCAAAGTGGAATCTCTCTTCCATGTAAGTTGTCTCTGTACACTGATACTGTTTTAGTGGAACAAGAAAGAGTGATGCAGGGGCAAGAGCACTGTTCATTCAATTTCTTTATCCAAGACATGCCAAATTGTTAAAATTTAAGGTGAGTACTACACATTATCCTTGGACCTATTTTAAAAGAGGATTCAGTGTTAGGAATTTGACTGTGGAACCAGACAATTTGGATACTGCTGCCCACTAGCTACGTGACCTGGGCAAGCACAGCCACTTGTGGGAGTTCTGGTTTTTTTCTCTAGAAAACAGATGTGAATGCTACCTCTACATCAGTGTATTTCTTATCTGACTAAAGGAAGTAGCAGCTGGAACATGCTTCATACAGTGTCTGGCACGGAGTCTAGTGATGCTCAACTCTGAGGGCACAAGTATGTTGAAAAAATAAGGGACGTTCTATATACACATCTATACATACATATGCCTTATCCTGTTCTACCAATGAAATACTGTACAGTATTTGGTTACTTTACTGAAACAGTTGTATATGCTCAATTAGGAGCTAGTGCAACTATCTAGTCACATAATTTTCATAAAGTAAGTAATTTCCTGAATTCCATTAATTAAGAAGTGGTGTAGCTTATCTTCCAACCACAGGAGGCTGAGTTGTTAATATGGAGGTTATTAGAGTGGATGAATATTGAGACCAGGGTGAGAAGAGTTTCTACTAACAAATTATGGTGACTGCCAAATTCTGTGTTTTCCTCCTAGCCCTGCTACACTGGCCTCATGGGCCACCAACTTTGGGACCTCTGTGAGAAAGGCCAACAAGGCTTTCTGGTACTCCATTGCCTTCATTGTACTCTTCGCCATGCTCATGAGCTTGCTCACGGGCCAGTTTTTCCATAAGTTGGTGGATGCCGCCCCCACCCAGGAAGGGGACCCGTGGCTCTCTCTCGAGCACATCCTGTGGCCTTTCACTGGGCTCCGACACAACAGGCCACCGCCGGTGTGACCACAGGAGCCTTCACCTATGTGTCTTGATTTTTAACTTTCCCTTCTCAGAACTGAACTTTACTTAGGCTAGCACCAAACCACAGGCTTTTAGAGGAGAATGTTTTAATGAGGTTTTTGAGAAACGTGTGTTGGTACCTTGGATGTAAAAAAAGAACCCTTCAAATCTCCCTACTGTGAAAGTTGAACTTCTCAGTAGGCCAAATAGTCACAGCGAAAAAAAAAAATCCTCTTTGTGGAAAACAAAATGCTGTTAAGTAATTTTAATAGCAGATCTGAAATACATTCACTCACCACACTGAGGGCTGCAGGATTTTCCCACCAAGATAAGCTTCGAAGTGGAATTCAAGAATAGCTAAGCACCCTCGTAGAGAGAAGCAGGTAGCACACTGAGTCAATAAGCTGACAGCTGCAACCCCTGACCTTTGCTATGGCTTCCTCGGAAGCACAGTCCTTTGCCATGTGAAACAAAGTCGAATGAAACTCAGTCTCTTCTCTGAGCACATCAGAGAAGAACTCACTGTCTTCGTTGATCTTGAGCCTCCATGCTCTGTCTCCGCTGAACATAAACAGGTCCCAGTTAGGGATGTTGGTGTGTGCTGGAGGGAGATGCTCGCCCACCTCAAAAATAGAAAATTAGAAAAACCTGTTAAGTTTTCCTTAGGGAACTGAGTATCAGTTGAAGTGCCTTAATATCCCATTATTGTTTATAAACTTCAAACCATACCTTGATATAGATGAAGCTTTTCTATGTACACTGATTCATGCGACTAATAGTGAAACAAAAGGCAAAAAGACACCTAAATATATTAATAAACAGCTATAGCAAGAAAATTTATCAGGCACTGTGACCATGTGCGTGGATATTTATATTAAAGGCAGCCAGAGCTCCTGAGTTGGAGGAGCCCAAAGTCACAACATAGTTTGGAGACATTTTTCTTTTTTTTTTCCAGGAGCTTAATTAAACCCAGGAGCTGACATCCGTTACTCCTTCCATTTTTTAATTTGGCACAAGGTCTCACTAAATTTTCAAAGCTGACCTCACACTTGGAATTCTCCTGTGTTGCTATGACTTTAGATATGTGCCACTATGCCCAGCTTGGATTTTTTTTTTTTTTTACAAAAAATTTGTAACATATTTTTTAAAGAGGAAATGCTATAGTTATGTTGAGTTTTGGAGTACTTTATCTTCTTTGGAAGGCAGAGTTATTTTATGGGTTTTGAGATAGTGTACCTTAAACACAACATTTGTAGAATTACATAGTGTATTCCACTTGCTCCACCCAAAAGCAAAAGCTGAACTCAGCAGGGCCATCTGCCGATAAGCTTTCATTTCCACCAATGGAACCTGCAATGTGAAAACAGAGTTAAACTTGGAGCAGATTTGCCAGTCTTCCTTCATCCTGGGCCCCATTTAAAAGCTCAAATTAGATGATGTGAGGACTCCCTCAAAAGTACAGCAGCAAGGCTTCTCCATCCTCTAAGCCCCAATCCAAAGGTGATGTCCACAGAAGCCCTCTTGGATCTGCCTGTACTCCGTTGTCTTTCTGGCCTCCTCAGTTCACAAACACACCAGGCCACCCTCAGGGCTCTGGCTCCAGCTGTGCCCACATTCTGAGGAGCTTGGCTGAACTGTATACCTCTCCACTGTGCAGATCTTACCTTTTTACCTACCTCTGGGTCTCAACATTTACACTGTGTGCTGTCCAACCTACGCAACCACCTCTACTTTTCTTCTAGTGCTTTTGCCTCTAACTTATATTATCACTTCATTTCCTTTTGTTTCCCTCTAGCAGAAGCATAGCTCTAAGCTAAGCAGGGACCTGTGCTTTATTCAGTCCTGTGTCCTAATCATCTACAGCAGTGCCCAGTTCACAGGTATTCAGTAAAAATACTACTGAATATATGAAAATGCCAACAGATACTACAGTGTTGTAGTTACTACAGACAACCTGAGTTACTAAAACCAAGGAGTGTTTTCCCCTGAGTACTTAGCTCTATGACTACTGCCAGATGTTCTGTGGATGTCTGACTGTGCTGCTGGTCTGTTTGTGGTGTACTCAGAAAGGCACTGAGTAAAGGACTCTTCCATAATTATGGAAGCATTTTAGTGTCTTCATCTGCTTATCAGAGGTTCACTAAGTACTTGTATTCTAGGAGTCTGCTTGGGGCTAAAACAGTTAACGAAGAAACAGTTCATAAGGGGAAAGAATGAAATATCATTTGGGAAGAAAAAAACATGTATATAAGGGGTGGGGGGTTGTGGAGTGGGTAGGGATATGGATAAAAATGAGAATTGTGTCATATACTGATACAAATTCCCCAATATTAAGTGTGCTTGTGAGCTGTATATAAAATGTACCAATAAAGAATTCAATTAAAAAAAACACCTCAGGGAGTGCCCCCCTACCCCGCTTATCAGGGAAGGATCTAATTTTACTAAACCCCATAACATGAAGCAGCATACAACCATGGAGGCTTTGCCAAGACATCTAAAGGCGGGGATTGGGACACGGATAATCCTTGTGGGTGACTGAGCCTGACTTTCCACATTTGATAAAGTGCAGAATAGTTTTTTTTTAAGAAATCTTACATATATCCAAACATGGAGGAAAAAAAAACTATACAAAATGAGAAGTCGCTCAGCCTCTTCTGCACCAAGTTAATGAGCCCTAAATATGTGGTGTTGATCAAACTGGAGGCCATACTACAGGGTTAGTTCTCTAGCAAGATTACTAAACTTGAGAGAAGCTGGGGCTTCCAGGCCATTTACTTTTTCCACCTATAATCATATGTTAGTGAATGTCTACGAATTTAATACATGCATGCTACATGCCTACTACATTAAAGTCAGAGGAGTGCTTACCTTGTTGTTTACAACAACATAAAAATGAGAGTACACAGTTGGGAAGATATTCAGCCCAGTTTCCTTCAAAGCAATGATGAAAGGAACTGGAGTCATCCAGTTTCCTTCCAAAGCAGAGTGGTGTTCTTTGTTTTTTACTTTGACGGCAGCCAACATGCAGAGGTTTTCCTAAGAGAAGAAAAGCTCTGAGAAACTGTTAAAATTCTCACTGTACTTTCTGTCCAGGGCTCCCCTCTTATCACTTGATAGGACAATGTAGGGCCAGGGATTTAAACCACCGGCCTTGTCAGCACAAGGTCCTGGGTTGATCCCTGGTATGGAGTGGAGGGGGGTAAAGAAAAATAAATACAAAGAACACAGAACATGTAGGTGTTAGGCCTGATGCTGAAAGACCAACAAATCCCCAAGCATATCCTCTAGTTTTACCTGAATAATCAGAGGATTGACCTCTCTCATCTATTTAAATAACTACTAAAAAGTTATGATTGAAGCCAGAGATTTAGCTCAGTGGTTCCAGCGCCTGCCTCACAAATGCAAGGTCCTGAGTTTGATCCCTGGTAACCACATGCAATGCTGGGCATGGTAACTCATGCCCACCAGCAATCAATACCACATACCACAGTGCTGGGTGTGGTGGCTCACACCTGTCATCCCAGCACTCAGGAGGCAGAAACAGGAGGATTGCTGAGTTTGAGGCTTGCTTGGGCTAAATAGTGAGCTCAGGCCCAGCCTGAACTACAAAACGAGACCCTGTCTCAAAAAAAAAAAAAAAGTTATGATTGTTAATTTAGCATTACTCTTTTAATGTACATAAAATTAAACAGTGATGTGTAATGATTCATGTTTAAGGTTTGGCAAAGTAGTGATTCAAAGTAGAGTGCACATCTCATATGGTGCTGGTTATTAAAACATATCTAAAAGGTTATTTCTGCATAATTGGCATAAAATTAATGAAACTATTTGCCTTTTTATACCAAGTATTCAAAATCTAATGTGTTTTAAATTATGACACATTAATTTGGACTAGTCACATTTCAGGAGCTCACTAAGCACATGGGCTAGTAGCTTTCCTAGTAGATAGCACAGATGAATCTCTAAAATCTGATCTGAAATCACATTCCAAATACACTTTGTAACCCTGTTAATGAGTGAACACTAACAGTGTCTTTATCTTCCTATTAGCCTGAAGAGGCTTTGCCCCTGGGAATCTTGGGGAGCAGCACCATCTAAATTGGGGAGCCCAGTGGCCCCAGAACTACAATCTTGTTGTATAGTCTTAGGAAGGCTGCTCATCTCCAAATCACTTTAGACCTCAGTTTTCCCTCTATTAAAAAGGAGTGCAGGTTAAAAACGTCAGAGTCCTCTGAAATCCTGACAGACTCAACCTCTTGCTCTCCCGTTCCATGATGAATATTAGTATCTCCAGACAACTCTTTATAAAAGTATTATGGGATGCATTTTACATAGCTAAAAGTCCACCTATTTCACATATCCAGTGCAATCCTCACGGAGGTTATTTTGAGACAGGATCTCACTGTATAGGTCAGGCTGGCCTCAAACATACAATGATCCTCCTACCTCACTGCAATCATTTTAAGAAACATTCACTATAAATCATTTTAAGAACATTTTCATCCCATCCAGTAACATCACATATGTCCATTTAGGGTTCATCTCCACACCCATTCTGAGTCCCAGGCGACCACTAATCTTGTATTGTCTCTATAGTATTTTCTGGCCAATGTCTTCTTCAGAGAAAGAACTACTTCAAAAGGAAAGTTCAAATGCTGGATGATTAAGGAGACCAAGAAGTGTGAAATGCATACTCCAACTAGGCTTGCTGGTCAAGTCGTTGATCTATCCATGGTAACTTTAAGGTACAACTGTCAACTTCACTGCTTACATGTCACTGCCTGTTTATTCAATGAGTCTCTTAATCAAATAGCTTAAGGTATATTTAACATGTAAGTGCTTATATTTTAATACAGAAATCCATTTGTTTCATCACACTATTACATCCAAAGACTTGCTAGGACAGGGACTTACCTTAATTTGTATCTGAATCTCAGTGAATACTGTTATTACAGTCAGAAGTACTGTGTTCACATCAAGTGGTCTTAGCTCCCAGGACTGGTAGGGCATGTTGATATGAATGTCTTGCATCAGAGTAATGGGACCAAAGGTTTCCAAATTGAATGATATACATTTTTCTTCTGGAGTGTAATGTATGTCACTAATGCCGTCAGTTCGCCAATATTTACCTTTATGGTAAAGGAAGAGTTACATCAGTTTTTTTCCCACAAAAATAAGATCAAGGCAGCTATCTACATCACTGATCTTTTACATTAAAAATAAAATCTAGCCAGGTGTGGTGCCACATGCCTTTAATCAAAGCACTCAAGAGGCTGAGGCAGGAGGCATGCCTGAACTATATAGTGAGCCCCTATCTCCCAAAGCCAAAATAAATAAAAATGAATGGAAGGATGAATGAATGAAAATAATAAAAAGCTGACTTCCCTTATAGTTGCCCTTCCTCCTGGATCACAAGATCAAGCTCCCCACCACCGTCTTGAAGACCGTGGTGAGTAGAGCCTCGACTCACTTCTCTCAGTCTATTCCTTGCCAATTCCCAGAACTGTTTCAGTTCCAATTTATTTTTAAAGCAGGATCTGTATAGTTTAGGCTGGCCCCTGAGCTCACTATGTAGCCCAGGCAAGCCTCAAATCCAGCAACCCTCCTGCCTCTGGTTCCTGAGTGCTGGGATTATAGCCATGGGCCACCATGCCCAGGATTGTGGTTACAGGAATCAAACTCAAGACCTTGCCCTTACCAGGCAGATGCCAGAACCACTGAGCTAAATTCCTGGGCCTTTCAGTCCTTCTCCAACAACATCGTTTTCCTCTGGGCCTTTGCATATGCAGTCTTTTTTTCCCCCTTGAATGCTCTTTCCTAATATTTTAGAGAATGCTCTTCCCTTTAAAACAGCTTCTTACCCATTTGAAGTATACCTTTTTAATTATTAGTAAATTTACAGTCATAAAACCATCTCCATCATCTGATCTAGGGCATTTTTATGCAGAATGAAATCTCCACCAGGCTCAGTCAGCTTGCCATTAACATACTTCGTATCTCTACAGATTGGCCCTTTTTGGACTTTTCCTGTAAAGGCAGCCATACACTTCATGTTCTTTTTGTGTCTCTTCCAACTCAAAAATAAGACCTAATTTAAAATTGGGCAAATTTCTTGCATAAAAATATTGCCCCAAAAAAGATGGATGAAAGCCTAAGTGCATAAAAAGATGTTCAATGGGGACAGAGGGTTAGCTCAGTGGTTCCGGCGCCTGCCTCGCAAGCGCAAGGTCCTGAGTTCAATCCCTGGTAACCACATACAATGTTGGGTGTGGAGACTCACGCCCTACCACATACCACAGTGCTGGGCGTGGTGGCTCATGCCTATAATCTCAGGACTCGGGAGGCAGAGACAGGAGAATTGCTGAGTTTGAAGTTTGCCTGGGCTACATAGTGAGCTCAGAGCCAGCCTGAACTACAAAGCGAGACCCTGTCTCAAAAAAAAAAAAAAAATGTTCAATGGTCTTCATCGGTAAGGAAGCACAGGTTCAGCCTATAAAGTCCTACCAGCTCCTGCTC
>PVIC010046707.1:0-14132 GCA_004025085.1 Thryonomys swinderianus
GGGAGGGGAGGGGAGGGGAGGGGCAGAAGGGCCAAGCGCTGCTCACAGTGAGGCTGGCTGGGCCAGTGCCACCCTCACTCCTTGCTGGAACCCCAGGCTCCATCTTCTGACGGCCAGCACAACTGGTAGGTACATGGGCTCCCTCCACCCACACTCCGCCCCCTTGGCTTTGGCTGCTCTGCCCGGAGCCAGAGGCCTCCGCAGTGCCTGTTCGTCCTCCTCTGGGTCCTTCCTCCAGGGGTAAACAAAGCGTGATGCAAGCTCCATGTATCGGGCACTTACTATGAGCCAAGCTGTATTCTTCCTCCTCCTGGCCCTTAATTTAAACGTCAGACTCTCCCAACACCGCGAGGCTGTTACCGTTACTACCCGGATGCACAGAGAAGCGAGTGACTTGCCCAGGGTCACACAGCTCCCGGGGAGCAGACCGAGATCAGAGCCCGGGATCCCCTCTGCCTCCGCCCCGGGCTGCTGCACCTGGCCTCCACCCACCTGGCCTTTGTTGCGCTCAAAACACGGCTTCCCTCTTCAGCCTCCCGCACCCCTTCCTCCCCGCTGCCTGAGACGCAAGTTACCACCGCAGCTCAAATTGGCAACAGCACCGCCCCTCACGGCTGCTCGCTTTGTTTTCTTCCAATTAAGGGTCTCTTGTCTTCCATTTCGTCATTAATGATAGCCTGCTTCTTTCCAGGCAGAACGTGGGAGGCGGCACAGTTCAGCAGGGGCCTAGGAGCCGGGCAGAGAGGGCGGCTAGCTGGCGACGCCGCTCCGAGCAAGTCTCCAGGCCGGGCGGAAGAGGAAACCCGACCCCTTCCTATCTGCAGGAAGCGCTCTGTTTGCTCCGCGGGGACAAACGCTGGCCCGCATATGTCACGTGACTGTCGACCACCGTGGGGGTCGCTGCTCCAGCAACACTTGGGGTCGCAGAGTCCTGGTGCAGGACGGCCGGTTCCGGCGGCCAAACTCTGCGGGCCAGAGACACGGTGGACCCCAAACACCAGAGCACCCCTCAGCACCCTCCTGCGGGCCGGGCCTCTAACTCCAACCCTGTTTTGCACCCTTTGTGGGCTTATCCAAAGGGTCCTAGATGATGAGTGTTATGATGTGTCCCTAAAATGTACTAACAAATGTTTTTGTTTTTGTTTTGAGGTACCAGGGATCGAACTCTGGCCCTTGTGCGTCCAAGGTTGGCGCGGTACCACTTGAGCTAAATCCCCAGCCCTACAAATGTTTTGTTATGAAACAGTAAACAAGTAAACATCTAAAGGGAAGTAGAGGGTCCAGGCTGCAGCTCAGTGGCACTGCGCTTGTCTGGAAAGCACAAGGTCCTCAGTTCGATCCCCGATGCCATAAAAAAATTAAAAAATGAAGGGAAAGGAGACCAAGAGGTGGAGGAAGGGGACAGGGGACGGAAAATAAATGAAGATGTGTTATGTTCATGTACCAGCTCTCCCATGACGAATGTAATCACTGTGTACTATAAACATGTACTAATAAAAAAGAAAGGAAATTAAATAAGCACCTAGCTCTCCCAGTGACTCCTAGGCGGCTATCACTGACTGCTCCCACTTCCTGGTGCACCCAGGCTGGGCTGGGTCGGCGGCTCTGGCCCCACGCCTCCTTGCCTGAGGCTCAGACTCTGCCCCGCGGCAGCGTGGTGCAGCGGCGAGTCCTAAAGCGCCAGGTTGCCGGGCAGCCCGGGAGGCCAGCAGCCGCACTGAGGTTTCAGACACACTTCTCCCTCCCTGGATCGAGCTCAGAGGCGACAGCGGCCACCTGGCACGGATCACACTGTTCACCAGCTGAGCCCGTCAGAGGCTAGAGGTTCCACCCCGTTCTGAGGCCTGCGTGACTGGCTGAAACAGACCTTGGGGGCACGAGGTGAACCATGGCCACATACGGCCCCAGCACACTTCAGTGAGTGCTTCCCCAAGCCGTGGCGCAGTAAGGCCGGAGACCTTGGACACCTGTGGGGGTGGCTGTCCCGGGAGGAGAACCGAGTCAGCCAGGCCTCACAAAGTGTCCGCTGGGCCCTGTGCCTCCCTCTGATGAACGTCTGTCCCTGCCCGACCCTCTGAGTACAGGACTGAGCAGCAGTCTCACAGAAGAGCCCTGGTGTGGAGGGTGGCACTGGGCGACTGCTTAGCTTCAAATCCCTACCAACTTCAGGGAGCAGCACACAGCCACCTCACCGTGTTAGGGGTGTTAGGGGCCAGGAGGGTCGGAGGCTTGGGATAGAGGCGACAAGGAAGGCGTCTGAAGCCTGGGCGGGAGGACGCACAGCTGGGACCAACACTTCGTTCTCCCTGACGGGGCAGGGGCTGCCGCTCAGTGCTCAGTGTGATCTTCAGCAGCAACCACAGGCGACATCCTGGGGCTCAGGGTGCTCACAGCTTCGGAGAGCTGGGTTCCCAGAGGACAGCACCCCGCAGATCCAGCCCCTGCGGCCTAACCCTGTCTTCCACGTGGTACAGGGGTGGCAGCCATCACTGCCTGCTTGGCTTCAACAAGAGCGGACCCAGACCTCCACTTCTGTGGCAGAATTTGGGAACCTTGTGTGACACCGCCACGCCCCATCACTCCGAGGCCCCATTGAAGTACCTCCTCAGCCAGATTACAGGTATGATTTGGGGGTGCCGAACATCAGAACGCAACCCCCTTCCCACAGCTGGTGCCTGAAACTCCAGGGAGAGCCTCAGGCTTTACTCTTAGGAGACTCTTATTCTAAAGTGCCTCCACCCTTGAGATCCAAATTAAACCTGAGCCCTCTTAGGCTTCCGGGTCTGTGGATCCACCAGAACCGTCCAGAGAGCAGCTGTGGCTTGGAGAGGAAGAGGGAGCACCGAGCCGTTGCTGCCCGATGTCCCTCCTGAGCAGACACCTGGGGAGGGAGGGAAGAGAGGGCCAAGGTCCTTGCAATCGACTTGGCCAGTGTCGCATTCGCCTGTCCAGGAGCTCCTGCCTCAGCCCAGCTGCCCTCCCTGTCCGTGCTGCTGTGGAACAGTATTCTGTAGACCCCTGCGGAGTTTTCCCGCCTCCTGCCCCATCCTAATCCAGTTTGGCCCTTCTTTCTAGAGCCGGTGGGCCCAAAGATCTCTTAGAAACAGATTCCGCCACTCAGGCCAGTTCTAGCTGTATGCCGACTACACTAGCTGTGCTGGAAATAAACCAGCCTGGAAAAAAGAGAAGTTCAACCCAGGGAATCAGGCACTTGGGAAACCGTGGGTGGAGCGTCAGGCAGCAGCTGGAGAGGAAAGAGGCAGGAGCTGCCCTCCCAACGGGCCTGCTGACGCCAAGGACATGATGACGCGCCACCACGCTGCCTTCGGGACCACGAATGGCTGCAGCTGAGCTTGCGGCCACCACAACAACCACCCAGTGCCAGTGGGGCCGGGACAACCACAGGAACGCAGGGTGCAGAGGTCACAGCTGCCTGACCCAGCTTGCTGGGCAGTGGAGATGGAGCAGGAGATGCCACCCCCACCTCCGTCATCCCTTCCTGCTCAAACACATCTGTTTGGGAACCTGGCACCCTCGCTGTGAGGGGCTAAGGAGGGTGGCGTTACTTTGAGGTGTCCGGGGCACCGAGAGGGAGGAGGGCAGGGCCGAGCCATGCACTGCATTCAGCACCAGGAGATGTCTGGGCCGTCCTCTTCTCACTCTCTGCTCTCTGGGCACCACAGAAGACATGGCTCCTCCTGTCTCCGGCCTACGCCCTTTGCTTTATTTCTGCTGCTAGTGCCCAGCCACCCGGAGAGCAAAGGCAGGCTGTACCTGCGAGCTTTCGGCTTCTCGGCAGGCTGACGTCCTCTGCAGGAAAGCGGAGACGGAACAACAAGCGTTCCCTTTGTCACCCCATCCCTCGAATCTCCGCAGACGCCTGTCTCGTGGACACGTATTTCATCACCCAAGGGTACAAGCAACTTCCAGAAGGAGTTACTTCTCCTGAGAGGAAACAAAGTCCCAGCCGGCTTGGCCTTTCCCTTGCTTTCTCAACAAATGTACCCAAAGATCGGGCCTTTCGAGGAAGGGACTCCCCGCCAGGCCGTCTCCCTCCAGGCCTCTCCCTCCAGCATCCACTCCACTCAGGAAACGGTCCTGCTCCATGTAACAGGCTCCAGGTCTGCGTCCAGCAGCCCTAAATAACCGTGTGGAGCTGGGGTGAGACAGGAACTTCCTCCTGCCCCATCTTCAAAGGCACTGAGCGAAGAAGGGGCCTTGGAGTCCCGGGTTACAAAGCAGAGATCCTTGAAATTGGCCCTTTCAGGACTCCCGTTAGGGGGCGCTAAAGACCCACCGGTTCCTTCTCAGGCTGCTGCAGCCTGGATGACGTCGGAGCACTCCCTCGGAAGAGTTCAGACTAATGAAAGCCTTTCCACATCTGCAAGGCGCTGGCCCTGCTTTGAGTCCCTGTCATTCTGTCCAGAGTATTTCTTATTTCCTGGTCCCCGGGGCTCACTGGAATCAGTACAGAAGAAGCCTGGGTTACTTTCTTTGGTTCAGAGCCCCCCTGTGAAGAACTGAGCATCCCCAGCCCCTCACCCCACTTCCAGAGTGCTGGGGAGCAGATGGGAGTGACCTGTACACTGAGACAGACCCCTCCCACCCCACCGCATGGCAGGGCCCCCTGCATGGGACACGTTTCAGGTTACGCGTCCAGCTTCCCATGAGGTCCTGCCTGGAGTGGGGGACCCACTATGATCTGCTTCCCCAGTCACAACCACCCCAGACTTCTCCGTTCAACAGCAGTAGACAGAGACTGTCCCTGAGGATGGGGAGGGAGAGGGCCTAGACTGGGGGGTGCCCTCTGGCTAGTCAGAGGGGACTGTGTGGGCTCTGGTGGCCGCTGGATGCTTCCCCAGCAACCGTTTTATTTCAGGTGCATACCCTTGCCAAGCGGCCCATGTGCTTCGTAAGGAACTGACTCCTCTGTGGGTTCCAGGCTGCGTGTACCAGGTCATCCTGGCCACAGCAGTGCAGTCAGGATGGGTCTGTGACCCTGTCTGGACCTGGAGGGCTTCTCCAGTGTGCTTCTTAGAGACTTTCTCCCCCTCCTGGGAGAGGCTCCCAAAGCTACCTCTCCTTCCAAAGACCTGAACCGGAAGCCGAAACCCTGGGAGTGCTGTGTTCTGTGAGCCACACGGGGGCGCTGGAAGCAGGTGGACCTGGAACTGCACCTGACAGCAAGAAGAGCCGACAGAACCCCAGCTGGAAGGCTCTAACCAGCCCGGAAGCAGCTCTCCTGGACACCGCCCAGCCAGCCGAGCTGATGGAGCCCCTTAGTGCTCATTAAGAGCTAGCCTATCCGATACTGTATGTACTAGCCACATGTGGCCTTAAAACACTTACTCAAAATTTTAAAAGCCTTGTTGAGTTCCAGGTTTGCCTGGGCTACACAGTGAGTTCAGGGCCAGTCTGAACTACAAAGTAATATCCTGTCTCAAAAAACTTAAAACACTGAGCTTGAATTTCCTCATATAAGTCATCTGGCACTGCTTAGCCACCCTCCTTAGTCCATTTTCTGGGCTATGACAGAATACCACAGATTGGTTAATTTATAAAGAAAAGAATTTTATTAAGTCAGATATGATGGAACACTCTTGTAATCCTAGAACTCTGGGAGGCTGAGACAGAACGACTACAGGTTCAAGCACAGCAACTTAATGACATTTCAGCCACCTAGCACCCCCTCAGAGCCCTGCCCAGGATCATGACTGCAGAACCAGAGGCAAATCAGCAGTGGCAATCGTCACTAATTACCGTACTCGGGTGATTTGTTATGCAGTGTTGGAAAACTAAAACGTGGGCACTTGAGAGACTGAAGCAGGAGGTGCTCGAGTCTGAGGTCAGCCTGGACTACTTAGTGAGACCTTCTCTCAGAAAAATGAAGGAAAAAAAAACCTGACATATGAGATGGACACAGTTATCCAGAGAAAAGAGTGAGAAAGGTAGAGAGCTCCGGCTGAGGCCAGTGAGGCAAGGCCAGGTCACACCTCGATCCACAACTGTGATATGGGGAGTATTAATTTTTATTTTATTGAAAACTCCATTAAAACAGTCTTGATTACCGAGTGTTCTCTGCTCAAAACAAGTGCTTCCCTCCCCAACCCTGGTTCCAGCTCGGGGAGAGGGGCCACACCCCACCCCACCCCACAGAAGAGCAGCGCTGACCGAGGACACAGGAGCCGTCAGCAGAGCCTGTGTGGAGGGGCAGCGGGAGAGGTCCTGGCGTGTTCAGGGGCAGCGGCAGGCGCCTCGGGAGGCCAAGCCGAACATCACCAACATTCCGGGAGGTGGCGGAAGCCCGGTTTTCCTAACGCGTCTGGGAGAGAGGCCTCCCTGGGTGAACTTCAGGAAAAAACTTCTGTGAGAAATCTTCAAGTTTGATTTTTCCAAACATTCTTATTTGTGTAATAAAATAGCTTCATAAAGAATCTGTTCATTTCCATAACGACATGACCCAACAGGACAACCCCCGCCATAACCACAGAAGCCAACACCACATCTCAGAAATTGAAGATCAGAAAATATAACGTGATAAGCTGCACCGAGGTAAGCTCAGATAACTTAGTAAAACATTACCAGTCACTCTGACAGTGCAGCCAACTTCCCTGCAAGCCGCAAATCAGCCCTTTGGGTGCCCTTGGCTTGGGGCCCAGTTCCTGAGCCCCAGCCAACAGCCTAGGCCACTGACCCTCAGCTCTGGGTCAGTTCATTTCAGGCAATGAGGTTGCTGGACTGCCATAGTGATCAGCCAAACCAAAGCACCAAAGCAGCTCCATGAGGAATGGGCTTCCTCGGCAAAAGCTACTTACCAAAGGGAAACCAGCCAAGGCCTATAGCAGTGATGGCAAACCTATGGCACGCATGCCACAGCAGGCTGTTTATCCTTGAAAACTCTGAAAGATTCACCATCATTGGTCTATAACATTGCTGAAACCACGGAGTACAATGAACTTTGGATAAATAAGTTGTGGCAAAAATGAAATTATGGGACCATATTTGCATTCTACATAAAATTCTTGAACATATTTGGCTATCGCTGCACATAGAACTTTGTTTCACATTGTTATAGTTTGAAAATTTTTTTTAATCACTCCTTGGGAAAAAAGTGAATTTAAATTTAGTAATATGACATTATAATATGGGAATAAAATTAGTTTTATTCTGTTGTTCTGATAAAGTAAGGAAAATACATAATCTGAAGTGGCATGATTTAATTTTTTTCTAAAATTTTCTTCTCTTCCAAAAAGAAAATTTTGAAGTTGGGCATAGTGGCACACACCTGCAAAACCAGCACCCGAAAGGCTGAGGCAGGAGGATATTCACAAGTTTGAAACTAGTCTGGGTTATACAGTAAGTTCAAGGCCAGCCTGAACTACAAAGAGACCTTGTCTCCCTCTGCCTTAAGTGATTCTTCTACAAAGACAAAGCCCACAGGAGAAAATTCAGTATAATGAAGAAGACAGACCAAATTTGTAATGATTAACCTTCAAATGGAAATCTGACTCATAATTGATTTATTGACAGAGAAAGCCAGGAAAGATAGACTATTATATTTAAAGTACTGAAAGAAAATCACTGCCACCCTAGCATTATTGATGAGCACACCCCACTCTCAGACCCTGCTCTCTAACACCATCTCCCCACTAAAGGACTCAGGGAAACTTGGGGATCAGCTGATCCTAGGACTAAGGCAGAGCAGGTGCAAGATGTGTCTGTAGCATATAGTTATGCCTGAAAATAATAATGTTAGGGAAGCAGAAAGGATGGCCTATCTCAAAGACACAGATACCAGCAGGAAAGGAACCCCAGTATGCAACACCAGGACATTTGGACGTCCAAATAGTTAAGCACAACAATGAGTTACAAGCTTTTAACAAACAAGACTTCATGAGCTTATACTGGTAATAAATATAAGTAAATACATGTAAAGAAGAAAAGGCATTCACTCACAGTAGAATGTTGAGAGCAGAATATTGAATATGGGATTGAATAATTATTATGGCCCTATTATAAAAATGAAGACTAAAGGCTAGAGATTTAGCTCAGTGGTTCTGGCACCTGCCTAGCAAGTGCAAGGTCCCTGGTTTGATCCCCAGTAACCACATACAATAATACCAGGCATGGTGACTCACACCCACCAGCAATCAGTACCACGCACCACACCACAGGGTGTGATGGCTCACGCCTATAATCCCAGCACCCAGGAGGCAGAGGCAGGAGGATTGCTGAGTTCGAGGCTTGCCTGGGCTACATAGTGAGCTCAGGGCAAGCCTGAACTAGGAAGCAAGACCCTGTCTTAAAAAAAGAAAAAAGCTCATGGTATCCTATTAATACATACTAGTATTATATGTTGATCAAAATAAAGTAAAAAGTACCCTACAAAACTAACCAAAACTGGGACATCTTCCCTGGTAAATTGGTGTGTGTCTGTCCCTATTGTCCTGCCCTACACATCAGCTTCCTCCATTTAGCTTGTTGAAAGATACTAATCTAAATGCTTTATTTTTTTAATCACATTTAGCAACACAAGTTCTTTGAGCAAAAATGCAGAATGCCTACTAGTTGCATACCTAATTTGTTCTTCAGATGTATTAACAGGACCTACTAACCCAAAAGATAACCGAAATCCCTGTTTGGAATCAAGGCAAAGTCTTTCACTTTGTGATTTTGAGGCTGCAGTGGGTGGAGTCCTGCTGCTTCTTGTGGTAACTTCAGGCCATCTTTTCCATTCTCCTGTCACTTTTCAAAAATCAAGATCTCCTCTGCTCTGTCTTTGCAGGACACAACTTTACTGGAGCTTCCTTTCTGGACAAATTTAAAACATTTTAAATCATCCTTCTGGACCCTTTGCCTTTGACTCCCAACATAAATCTGGCCAAAAGCCCTCAACAGCAGCCATGCCACTGCTTCAATATTTGGCTGCTTTGAAATTTCTCCTGTGAGCTCAGTCTGCCACCCTTAATTGCAGTCTCAGGCAAATGTCTAAACATGAGCAAAATGCCACCAAATTCCGCCAAGCCAAAACATGCACAGTCTGGAGTCCAAAGGCTCATGCAGCCCTTCTTCCCGGCAGAGACTTCCTTCGACTGGTCTTTACCGGCTTTCTGGTCTTCTGAGCTCTGAAGCGTGAGTACAGTACAGCCGAAAGTGTTCTAGCCCTACATTTTCATCCAGCACCTGTGAACCTGTCCTCGTTCCCCCTTTCACAAGCCAGTTCGTTCCAAAGGCTCTTCAGCCTTATGACGAGGTTATATCACAGCATTTCTCTGATACCATATCTCTGTTATATTTTTTTATGTTTTTTATGTTTTTATGTTTGCTGAGCAAACATACCCAACACCTAAATTTAAAAGGGAAAGAGTTTATTTAGCTCACGTTTGTAGAAGTTTCAGACGTACCTTGAGAGCTTGTTTGGAGGTTCTGGCAGGGGAACACAGCTACTCATATACCCTTGACCGAGAAAAGGGTCCTCCTCTAGCGGGGGTGGTCGTCACCTTCGACTTCAGGGGGAACGCACATGAAGGCAACACCCGCCTAGCCAGCCAGATCACCCGAATCAACCCCGGAGACCGGGAGGTGACGGATGCCGCAGCCAGATCGCCCTCACATCCAAGGGAATTCTTCACGCTTCTGGTATCTCAGACGTGCTAAGCCCAACAGCCAGCTCTAAGCCTTCTTGTTCTCGTTGGTTCAGCAGAGCCAGACTCTGTTCCTCCTCTCACCGCCCCTCTTGCCCCATTCAATCATCTCTTCTTCAGACTAACAGGCACTGAAGTTAACCCAATTGCGTGGGTCAGCCTCTGCATCGGCATTAGTCGAAGTAGAAGTGACCAGACCACGGAACACAGCAGGATCTTTTCCTCTGGGGATGTCCCTGGCTGGGGAAGGCTAAACTGGACCATTTACTGTAAAGGGATCAGGAGAATGTGACTTGTCGGTGGGCCTTTTCCCTGTGTGGTAGTGGCGGTCTTGTTGGAGTTGCAGTCTTTGGTGGCCATGCTGGGGGCACATCTTCACTCTGTTTCTCACTGCGCTCTCGGCAAGAACTCCAACTGGTCCTAGGTTCTTTTGTCTTTTGCCGGGTCCTGCCGGCAAAGAGGAACTCTTGAGCTGGGGAGTGAGGGTGAAGAAAACACAAGACAGACAAAGATGGGATCAGGAGGGCCTCAGAAGAACTGAAGGCCCCAAGTTTATTCTTCAATGTTCTTTTTTCTTTTTTTTTTTTTCTTTTTTTCGGGTCTCGCTTTGTAGTTCAGGCTGGCCCTGAGCTCACCATGTAGCCCAGGCAAGCCTCAAACTCAGCAATCCTCCTGTCTCTGCCTCCCGAGTGCTGAGATGACAGGCGTGAGCCACCACACCTGGCACTGTGGTATGTAGTATTGATTGCTGGTGGGTGTGAGTCACCATGCCCAGCATTAAAATTTAGGATTCTTTTTGTCAGAGAGCTTCATAATTAGTGGGGGCTTTCTATGAACTATTGAGGCAACGGTGTTCAAGTTTAGGGGGCAGTTTTCCTAGTATCAGGATCAATCTAGTGGAAAGCAGATCATGTGAGTCAGGATGCCATGGGATGCAGAAGGCATCTGTAAGATAATAAGACAATGACCTATGTAATTCCGCTCAATATGTGGATTAACATAGTGTACAGGCAGGGCCTATGGGGGGAGTAGAATTATAGCTTCATTAATAGCCCACAAATGTTGGATAGCTCATAGTTCCCATGTGGTTTTAGCATCAGAATGGTGGAGTGTTGCGTGGGGACTGGCAACCGAACAAAGACCGTGTTTAAGAGTGTTAGAAATTGGGCCGGAAGGTTAGCTCACTGGTTCCGGCGCCTGCCTTGCAAGCGCAAGGACCTGAGTTCGATCCCCGGTTACCACATATAATGCTGGGCGTGGAGACACGCCCACCAACAATCAACACCGCATACCACAATGCCGGACGTGGTGGCTCACGCCTGTAATCCCAGCACTCGGGAGGCAGAGACGGGAGGATTGCTGAGTCGCGGCAGCTTGCCTGGGCACCATAGTGAGCTCAGGGCCAGCCTGAACTACAAGGCGAGACCCTGTCTCAAAAAGCAAAAAAAAAAAAAAAAAAGAGTGTTAGAAATTAGAAGCCGAAGTCCCCTGTGGGCCTCTGCTTTAATAGGATATATTGCTGTTTATGAGGATAGGTATTTGGGCCTTTGAAGAAATGACATCAGATTGGGCATGAACCGTCTTTCTTGGGAATTTAGTATTGAATCCCAGAGTCACGGATCTACTTCTGCTGATACCTTTGTAGGTATATCTCTTTCTTGTTTGTTTGTGACAAGGTCTCATCATACAGTTCAGACCAGCCTTGGACTTATTATGTAACTTAGGATGGACTCAAATTTACAGCAATTCTCCTGCCTCAGCCTTCAGGCTGTGGGATTACAGGTGTGCCCTGCCTCACTGGCTTTGTGCCTCTAAAGATGCTGTCTAGCCAGTCTGATGTAAATGCTCCCCAAAAGGCATGTCAATATTTTGGTGCCAAATAAAGATTTGCTAAAAAAAAAAAAAAAGAAGAAGAAGAAGAAGAAGAAAAAGGAGGAGGAGAAGAAGAAAGAAAAAGGAGAAGAAGAAGGAAGAAGGACAAGGAGAAGATGATTTGCTCCCAAACAGGGAAAACAGCCCCATCCTTTTCTAATAATGGGTAAGACCTTCTGGGAAAACTAAGAAAGTTTAAGTGAAAGTCGCTTCTCCATATTTGCAAGTTAAAGTCACTGTAGAGCAATTGCTCTGAGGGATGGATGCTATCAACACCAGTCACAATGCAGATCTTTCTAGAAGGAGGTCCAGGGCATTTAAAGATCTACAGTCTCATCCTCACTGCCCAAGGAGTTCACACTGCTAAGAGACAGGTTTCTCTTTCCCGGCTTTCAGAAAATATCTTTAACTGGCACAATCCCTGCTGGTTGGCTGGGGAGAAGAAAGGCGGAAAGAACCCTACCAAGCTGGACTAAGCCTTGTTCTGAGTTCCCCAGGAACCCACACAGATGCGGGGAAGAGGGCAGCACTTGCGGCTGGGAGGAGCAGGGGCGATAGAGACGGCCGGAAGCAGGCAGTCAGAGAGGAAGGTCAGCATCTCTGGGGAAGAGGTGAAGCCCAGGTTTCTGATGTGAGGGTTACTGCACGCAGGAGGACAGGGCAAAGAGGGGAGCAGGCCATGCCAGTCAAACGGTCGGACTTCTCACCTCACTTTCCTCCACTGGATGAGTGAGACGATGTGACAGAGATTTTTAAAAATAGGTATGAAATCTTAGAAGGCAAAACAAGAATATAAATAGTCTTGGTTAATGATTTTGCTCTTATTGCTTCTACTATTACCATAATCTTCCCCTTTCCTACACAGAAAAAAAAAAAATGGTGTGCGCTGGGCGTGGTGGCTCATGCCTGTAATCCCAGCATTCGGGAGGCAGAGACAGGAGGATTGCTGAGTTTGAAGCTTGCCTGGGCTACATAGTGAGCTCAGGGTCAGCCTGAACTATGAAGCCAGACCCTGGCTAAAAAATAAATAAATAAAATAAATGTGGGGGCTGGAGGGTTAGCTCAGTGGTTCCGGCGCCTGCCTCGCAAGTGCAAGGTCCTGAGTTCAATCCCCGGTAACCACATATAATGCTGGGCGTGGAGACACGCCCACCAACAACCAACACCGCATACCACAATGCTGGACGTGGTGGCTCACGCCTGTAATCCCAGCACTCAGGAGGCAGGGACAGGAGGATTGCTGAGTTTGTGGCGGCTTGCCTGGGCACCATAGTGAGCTCAGGGCCAGCCTGAACTACAAAGCGAGACCCTGTCTCAAAAGCAAAAAAAAAAAAATGTGTGAGATGGGAGATCTCCTCTCCTACTGCTACTGGATCCTAATTGTGCTACTGTGTCCTCTTTGGGCTGTGTCTCCCGGCCACACCCCGGCTTCATGGTTGGAAACCCAGAACACAATGGAAAAAGAGGTGTCATGCAATGAGGCAGCGGTGAGAATCAGCAACTAAATAAAAAAAGTCAGGACATAAACAGCTTCCTACCATGAGCCTCTGGGAAGCGTGACTGATGCCTGTGCTTCACCCAGCATCCCATGCAAGGAGGTAAAAGCGAACAGAGGACAAAACCCATCAGAATGACTGTAACCTCAAAAAGCGTGATCCTTGCACCACCCAGAAAACTTCTGCGGTGTCACGGTTTGCCGTTTGTGAGCCTTAGTTCAGTGACCCTCACTATCTGCTGTTGCCTATTCATCTAGATTAATTTTGTAAAGTTTGATCACTTTCCACACAGTTCATATTATAGTTTCCTCTACTTCTTTTCTTTTCATTTTTCTTACTCCTTTCTTCTCACAAAAGAAAGAAGCAAGTTGTTGGGACCATTGGAATACTCAGGAAACTGTCTTAGACATGAGATTTATATGTTCTCTGCTTTGGAGATTTGATTGAGAAACCCAGGTCTCTGAGACTTTTTTTAGCTTCACTGCACTGTATTCACAGTGATAAAACCACTTGCCACTGTATTCCTGTGAGTGTCACTGTGATTTTCTTGACTTTCAAATTATTGCTTGTCAGGAGGAAGTATTTTGTTCTTAGCTCCCGAAGGCACCTTGAAGGTCTCCCCGAGAATTCACCTCACCCCCCTGTGCTCTGGTAGTGGAAACAAGGAAATCATCCATCCCTATGAACTCCTCTTGATTTCATATATTTCTCTTGAAGCCAATATCCATAATTATACAGAAGTGTTGCTGAGACAGACAGACAGACAGACAGACAGACAGACAGACAGACAGACAGACAGAGACAGAGGGCCAGAGGAGAGAGAGAAATGTACTTTCTTTTGTGTTAATTTTTGGGAAAGGGTGCTGGGATGCTGGGAATTAACCCTAGGGGGTGCTGAACTACATCTCTAGGCTTTTAACTTTTTTTTTTTTTTTTTTTCTTTTTGGAGACAGGGTCTCGCTTTGTAGTTCAGGCTGGCCCTGAGCTCACTATGGTGCCCAGGCAAGCCGCTGCGAACTCAGCAATCCTCCCGTCTCTGCCTCCCGAGTGCTGGGATTACAGGCGTGAGCCACCACGCCCAGCATTATATGTGGTAACCGGGGATCGAACTCAGGTCCTT
>PVIC010046709.1:0-14140 GCA_004025085.1 Thryonomys swinderianus
GGGCCAGCCTGAACTACAAAGCAAGACCCTGTCTCAAAAAGCAAAAAAAAAAAAATTTACTTTTCTTTGTTACAATCAGTATGATATTTAACATTCAACTTCTCAGGAATTTAAAATCTAAATTTTGTTTTGTTCCGTTTTGTTTGAGACAGGGTCTTGCTTTGTAGTTCAGGCTGGCCCTGAGCTCACTATGTAGCCCAGGCAAGCCTCGAACTCAGCAACCCTCTTGCCTCTGCCTCCTGAGTGCTGGGATTACTGACGTGAGCCATTACACCTGGCATTGTGGTATGTGGTACCAGGGATCAAACTTGGGACCTTGCAGTTGCAAGGCAGACGCCAGAACCACTAAGCTAAATCTCTGGCCCTAAAATTTAAACAAACATTTAAAGGCACTGCTAAATGAAAACTACTTTGTCATACTCTGTTCTATTCTTTGTTTCCTCTCTGTGCTTAACTTTTGTTATTTCTTTGTTATTTCCTTTCAGTACCTGTATACTGTACTCAGTGTATTAGGTATAACTGATTTACTTAATGTTTAAGTGAAAAAAAATCATTACAGCAAACTTTCCATTAAAATTTCTGTCAAAAATACTCTCTCTCTGGGCTAGAGGGTTAGCTCAGTGGTTCTGGTGCCTGCCTCGCAAGCGCAAAGTCCTGAGTTCGATTCCAGTAACCACATAGAATGCTGGGCGTGGAGACTCACGCCCTCCAGCAATCAATACCACATACCACAGTGCCAGGCGTGGTGGCTCACGCCTGTCATCCCAGCACTCGGAAGGCAGAGACAGGAGGATTGCTGAGTTCACAGTAGCTTGCCTGGGCTCCATAGTGAGCTCAGAGCCAGCCTGGACTACAAAGCAAGACCCTGTCTCAAATTAAAAAAAAATACTCTCTTTCTGAACACAATTATTTTATCATTCTTGCCACTGTCTGCAGCAGTGCTAGAAGTCCTTCTTCATGTGTCTTTGTGCTGTCATGACTACCTCGATGTTGTCACTCAACTGAAAAAGTTTACCTTTCCTGGCCACAGGGCCTTTGCAGAAGAGCTAGAAGTTGCACGGCTCCGGGTGTGGGAAATAAAGTCAATGAGGACACGCCATCATGTCTTTACAAGCCTTTCCACTGCTGGCGTTTGGAAAGAGCATTTAGTGTATTTTTAAAAATCACAACTTGTAAGGGCACTCATAAAAGATTTATAGAACTATTGTAGGAAGTGGCAAAAATAATGAGATAAACGAGTTCAAAGTGTGTGTGGAGGGTTTTTTTTTGCTTTTGCTATAGGGTCTCGCTTTGTAGTTCAGGCTGGCCCTGAGCTCACTATGGCGCCCAGGCAAGCCGCCGCGAACTCAGCAATCCTCCCGTCTCTGCCTCCCAAGTGCTGGGATGACAGGCGGGAGCCACCACGCCCAGCATTATATGTGGTAACCGGGGATCGAACTCCGGTCCTTGCGCTTTCGAGGCAGGCACCGGAACCACTGAGCTAACCCTCCGGCCCGGAGGGGGTATTTTGAGAGGGGTTAATGATGGTGTGCAGTTCATTAACATATTTTTTGTGGGCCTCGGTCTGCAGGTCTTCCCCATGAGGCCTGGAGATCTGCACCAGGTGCCGCCCTGACTTAGGCTCGGAGGCCTGCACCATCAACAGCGCCGCCCTGCTCCTGGGAGAAGCTGCTGCCTCGGGACGCCTCAGCCGTGGAGGTCACGAGTAAAGCTCCAAGGTCGCTGTCCGTGGGCTCCTCAATTAAGAATTTGCTGCTCGGGCCGGAGGGTTAGCTCAGTGGTTCCGGCGCCTGCCTCGAAAGCGCAAGGTCCTGAGTTCGATCCCCGGTAACCACATAGAATGCTGGGCGTGGAGACACGCCCACCAGCAATCAACACTGCATACCACAGTGCCGGACGTGGTGGCTCACGCCTGTCATCCCAGCACTCGGGAGGCAGAGACGGGAGGATTGCTGAGTTCGCGGCGGCTTGCCTGGGCGCCATAGTGAGCTCAGGGCCAGCCTGAACTACAAAGCGAGACCCTGTCTCAAAAGCAAAGAAAAAAAAAGAATTTGCTGCTCTTTCCTTAGTGACTGGGTTGATCAACAAGCTCCTTTGTGATGCGCTGAGGGTGAGTTATTCTTGTCTCTCCACTGCTTGTCCTAATGATCTAACAGACTGGGAATGGCACAGGAAAAGTGGCCTTCAGAAAGTAGACGATAGGGAAGTCACATCTCAGAAAGAAAGAACTAGTTGTAGGCCAGGCGTGAAGATCAAATCACTACTTCTGTTTTCTTTTTCTGCTGATTCTGCAGTTCTCTGTTTCCAATCTCTAAGTGTGCCTACACATAACTGTTAGCCACCGCTGACATCGCTGATGTCCCTAAAATCTGTGTAAGTATAGCGCTGTGAATAAACGAGGGTCCTGCTCATCAGCACTGACTGAAAGGCCCTCCCGATCCCATTATCCTGTCTTCTTTCTCTCATCCGCACCCCTCGACTTTGCGACCCCCCCCCCCGTTTTGTCTGGCTGGCTCTGGCATTTTTTTTTTCTTTTTTAGAAAGGGTATCACTTTGTATTGCAGGCTGACCTTGAAGTCACTATGTAGCCCAGGCTGGCTTCAAACTCGAAGCGCTCCCAGGTGCTGGCATTACAGGCAGCCATCAGAATTTTTCAAAATTTAAATTAATCCATCCAATGAGTTCTTAATTTCAGGAAATGTAGTTTTCACTTCTGGATTATGTACATAATCTTTTGGTCAACTTCTAGTCTCTATGAAATTCTCCATCTTTTTGTTTTTCCCATTGATTTCTCTATTTATCATAATAATCACAGTTAACTAAAAAGTTCATTTCTGCTAACTTCGATCTCTAGGTCTCTATAGGTCTGCTGCTATTGCTTGCTTATTTATTTATTTTTCTGAAGTTTTCTGAGTCATCTTTGTTGTGTTTGCCTTCTTTTTTTAATAATACATGTTTGCAGGATATGAAATATACAATTATCTCGGAGAGTGGGTTTATGTACATAATACAAACTTAAACTTCCTTCCTTTTCCCTCACCCTTTCCATCCTCCTTTAATTTTCCCTTGCCGATTTTCATTCTTGTTGATATTATATACCATATACAGATACTTATGGCATATGTTTACATTCACTGAGGTTACTGAACTCCTGTACATGGCTGATCAGATACACTCCTGTACTGAGCGCACATTTTTTGATTTATTTCCCCTTTCACTCCCTTCACTCATTGTCCCTGCAAAAGGTCCATCCTACTTTTATTGTATCCTGTGGATATTGCCTTATACAAATGATGCTGAAGCTTGTATGTCTGTTTTACCTCACTCAATACATTTTCCATGTGCTTTTACCTTTTCCATTCCTTTTCCTGATTGTCATTTTCATTTCGGAGTAATCTGATAATACACAAGACAATTCTGATTATAGTGAACTAGTATGTTCTAGTTTTTTTTGGAAAAAGATTTTTCCTGGATCTATTTTGGAAAAAGTACTGTGTACTGCAGAAAGGAATGCATAATGCATATGGACGGCTGTAGATGTCTGTTAAGTCTATATGTTTGAAATTGTGGATTAGCTCTGAGGTTTCTTTATTGATGTTTTTTAGTTGGCCTTTGTGAGAATGGGATATTAAAATACCCCACCATTACTGTTAGTATTTATTTCATCTTTTGTATTCAGCAGTATCTGTTTTATGAAGATACACTCCTGTACTGAGTGCACATTTATGAACATCACCTTTTCTTGTTGGACTGTTCCCTTAAGTAGTATGCAGTGACATTCTTTTTCAATCATTTTTAGCATGAAGTTTACTATGTCTGAAATTAAATTTGCTATCTCTGATTCTTTTCTGGGTGCTAGTATATAAAATATTGTTTTTCTTTAATTTTTAGTCTATGAATTTTTTTTGGATTAGGTAAGTACAACAGACTGTTGGACTCTGTTATGACCCAGTCCACCAATCTGTGTCTTAATTGAGGAACTGAGGCCATTAACAGTGTGAGATATTACTGAGATGTGTGCCGTTATTGTATTCTTTCTCTGTTGGTGGCTCCTGTTTCCTCCCCTTCATTTTTCATTGTCGTATATCCACTGACCTCACTAGGTGTTTTCATTTCATCTGGGGTCTTAAGCTCTACTTGTTTTGTTGTTTCTGTCTGGGATGTGCCGGAGTATTTCCAGGAGTGCTGCTGTTGTAATCAAAATCCCTTCAACTGGTCTTTTTCGTGAAATGTCTTTATCTCTCCATCTATTTTGAAAGAAAGCTTTTCTGGGTAGGTTAATCTGTGTTGCAAGTTATTTGGTTCTAGGACCTGAAATACATCTCTCTAAGCTCTTCTGCCTTTAAGGCTTGTACTGAAAAGTCTGCTGTAATTCAAACGGGTTTACCTTTATATGTGATGTTTTTGTTTTTCTCTGACCACTTTTTAAATTCTAGGTTTTTATTGGCTATCTGGAATTTTAATAAAGACATGCTATGGTTAGCTTCTTTTTTCATTCACAGTTATTTAGCATTCTAGAAGCCTCGTTTCCTTGTGTGCTGAACTCTTTTCTCGTGTTTGGGAAGTTTTCTTTTTTGTGAGGGAAATTTATATATGTGATTTTTTATTTAAATGTATTACAAGTAGATATTAATAAGGAACATATAAAGCTGTTATATGAAAAAATTATACCAAAAATTATTAGAGAGCAACCATGATTTCTATAGATAATAACAATTCAACCTGTACTATCTTGCAGCTTTTCTTTTAGGTCAGTCTCCTCAGTGTAATCTAATAGCTGCTGCGTGGCCTGTTCTTACTCAGTCCTTTTTTCTGTGGCTTCTCTGAGTACTGCATGATTTTCCACTTTGTCCTCAATTTCAGGTACTCTGCCTTCACACTGGTCATTTCTGCATTTTATAAATTCTATACAGGTTTTTATTTCTGGTGTTTCAGCTTGACATTATCTGTCATTCATATTTTGTACGGTCCAAGTTTTTACTTTTCCTACAAATTCACCTTGGGTACACTGAGTGATAATGCCACGAGTTTAATTCCTCTTTGAGTTCATCTAGTTTTTTTCACTCCTTCTACAAACTTTTCATAGAGTTCTGCTACCCTGTATTTGCTGCCCGCTTGCTCTGTCTTAAGAGGGTGGGGAGATCTTGGAGATCTCTGGTTGTCTTGCTTCCCCATGATCCTGCCTATACTGATATCCATTTTATTATTTATGATCTGCTGCAACTCCAGATATTGGCACAGAGTGAAAAATAGTTGTTATCCACTACTACATTCCCTTGACAATAGCAGTAAATTAAGCATCATCACTGGCAACAAATGTCACCTCAGTGTTACCAAATCCTGGGAGCAACTCATGGGCAGTGGGTAACCAGAACTAAAAAGACTATGATTTTCATGCAGTCTACCCATATATTAGCCTACAATACTTTAGACTGCCAGTTTCTGCTGAATGTAGGCAGTAGTGCCAGCGATCAGGGGTACTGCTAGACTACCTACCTTCTTCAGGACCACTCCTTCTGATGACGGCACCTTTCTTGCCTGTGCTCCCTCGACAGAACACGGCCTTATCGACCTCCTGGTCTGACACCAGATTCCCCCCACAAAGACCCAGGAGATACCTTCTTAGCTGTCCCTTCCCCAAGCCTATCTCCCAAGGCTTTTCTCATCTTCTTTCTGTAGGGTAATACTTCAATCTTAAAGCAAAATGCTCTACCTGGTTGTTGGTTTCTTCAGTCAGGCGGTGTGCTAGCTGTCACCTCTACTGCTCTGTGCTGAGACGCCAGGAGGAGACCCTGGCACGGGCTTGTTGGGTCAGTGCCAGGAGTCCTCCCCAGCATGGGCCCTGATATGCTGGGAAGATACAGGGCTGTCACCTGGCAGGTCCCAGGCTCCCTCCCTGGGATGGGCATGCAGTGCTGGCTTGGGGTGCAGTCAATTTCTTTACTTATTCAATTGGGTTGTCACTCAGATCTTCCTATCACACAGTATTTCAATTACTTACATTGTGGACACTATGTATAAAAGAACTGCAAGGGCTATAAATGGTGTCATTTAACAGTGAGGTTTTACTTTCCTTGTTTAAAATGTATTAGCACACACAAGATACAAATATTATGTTCTACTAAAATCTTATGGATCAATGTCCATAAATCTGAATTTCATACAATATTTACAGTTATGACATAGTATACTTTTGGCTTTTATTTATTTTTTTTTTTTTTTTTTTGCAGTACCGGGGATCGAACTCAGGCCCTGTTTCCAAGGTAACTGCGATACCACTTGATATGATCCCAGACCTACTTTTGACTTTTTAAACCGCTTAAATCGTGTCCTCTTAGCTTGCAGAATGTACTCTAACTGTCCATAAGCAAATCTGGCAGACTATAGATCACAAACTGCTGCTGTAGAGGGACATTAATCCTGTTAAGATTGAAAGACTGCATCCTTTAACATTCCTGAAGAGATACCATGCTATCAAATTTCTAAATTTGTGACTTCCAAAATAATACAATTTTAACCTTAAATGTATATGAGATGTTAGAAAACCAAGTTCATCCTGAATGTCATAATACATCCCATAGATTCTGTACGGTGATAAGTATTGGTCATAGGTAGTGACCTCAAAGGGTATCAATAAAAATGTGTTTATCAGCAAAATGGCTAATTAATCTAGGTAATGACAATTATGACTTTTTTAACATTCACTGATAACTTAATATGTGCTTGCGTCTAATACTTGGTGGTTTACATGTTATCTCATTTAGTAAAACAACCACTAAGAACCATTACTGTCCCCTTTTCAGGGATGAGGAGACTCAGGTTAGAGGTGCTCTGTATCCTGCCCCAGGCAGCAGAATTATTAAATGTCATATCCGGTACTCAGAGTGAAGCTTTATTTTAAACCTATGATCACAATCACTCTGCTTCCTGTCACAGAACTTCGGATCACACGTGAAGTATAGAAGTGGTTAATCCTAAGGATGTACAATCGACTCTGAGTAATATATTGTTACAGAGCTGTGTGTGTACCCTCTTGACTCTCACACATCCAACCCCACCCACCAATGTGAGAGCATTAGGAGGTGAGTAATTAGGGTCAGCTGAGCTGATGAGGATGCGCTCCTGTGAGTGGAGTTTCTGCCCTTGTGAGAGTCCTGAGAGCTCAGTGCTGAGAGCTGTTCCCTCTGTTCTCTGCCACATGAGAAAACAAAAAGTCAACAGCCCACAAGCCACAAGGGGCCACTGTAAGGACCAGACCGCGCTGGCTGGCAGCTCGCTCTTAGACGTCCCCACTTTAGCACGAGAGATCGATTTCTTTCACAACAGTAACATGGCCTATATAACATGTCTTTCTGGAGCAGGCTGAACAGAGGAAAAGGAGGAGAGGCATTCTCTCTCTTGCTTCCTCTCTCTGCGTGTCTCTTTACAGTGCTTTTCATACACTACATCATGCAAGACGGGGCAAGGCATATCACCAGACATACAAAGAAAAAAACATTTGTGAGGCAGGATTTTTGACATAGTATGTTTCGTCTTCTCCATAATACTCTGGAATCATAGGCAACTGTGAGTTACTTAGACTCTTAACCCTTTAACTTGAATAGAAAGGAGAGGAACAGAAGGAAATAGTGAAACTTAAATCAGGGTTGTTATTCAGTGACAGTTTCTGTTAAGACTGAGAGCAGAGGGAACTGAAATTAAGGGACTAAATTCTGACTTTAAATTAGAAAAATTATATGCACTGCAGAAAATTCACACTTTGGTGTGAAGAATACGTAGGCTACAAACCGCTCTGTACCTCATAAGCTGCATAATTCAGAACAAATTACTGAAGCTTCCTGAGACTTAGTGTTTTCATAATAAAATAGGAAAAATTGCTACTACATCAGACTGTTTATTTTGCTTTGCATTGTGGCTACTGAATGAGTGGCATAACAGAATATTTTGCAAATCAGTACATACATAACAAAGGCTAAATAGGACTATTATTTCCTACTACTCCACTTTCGAGTTGATCATATTTCCTTGGCAAGAGAACTACATACTGGGTTGAGTGACTGGCACTGCATTCAGATAGACTCATGCAAATCAGTGATGGTGAATTTATGTGACTACACTGATGATGTAGTACTATATACTGTGCTACATTCTTTTTGCTTTATTTTGAGACAGGACCCTGTTACTTTGAGACTACAGGCTGGGGTCAAATATGAAACCCTCCTACCTTACCCTCTTAGTGTGCCGGGATAGCAGGCATGTGCCACAAAGTCTGGCTTCTGTTGCTTTCTTTTTGGTCATAGTAAAATCATACTACTATTTTCTAATAATGTTATAAGTACTATAATTGATGCTATTTATATAGTAGTATTCAATGCTAAAGTTCTCTTTTAATATAAACATAGTAGAGCCAAGGATTTAGCTCTGGTTCCAGCGACTGCCTGGCAGCCTCAAGGTCCTGAGTTCGATCCCTGGTAACCACATACCACAATACCGGGTGTAGTGACTCACACCCACCAGCCATCAGTACCACACACCACAGTGCAGGGCATGGTGGCTCATGCCTGTAATTCCAGCACTCAGGAGGCAGAGGCAGGAGGACTGCTGAGTTCGAGGCTTCCCTGGGCTACATAGTGAGCTCAGGGCCAACCTGAACTACAAAGTGAGACCCTATCTAAAAAAAATAATAATAATGATAAAAGTACAAATGATACAAGCTAAGGCTAACAAGAAGTCTAATAGTACAAGAAATGGAAACTGACATTTATAAGTAGGTATAACTCAGAATATGGAGAGGTACATTTTCCTCCTCCTGATAAAATAGTTCACATTTATGAAATACTAAATTTTTCTCTCAATGAACTTGTCAATGCTACTCTATATCTTCACAGACAAAAATCTGCATTATAAACGATGTAGTAATAAAAAAAGCTCCCAGACATCTAAGTCCCTCATAACTCCAAAATACAATTTAAATATGAGAAAGCAAAACATATAAAGAAAACACAAATAAGCTCAAACTATTAATGATAATACTATAAAGTTATTTTAAACAAGCATAAAAATAAAATTGAAAAATTCCAAACAAACCTGGGGCGGGTTCTGATTTTATCCCTGTCTCAGAACTGCATTCTGCTGGCGAAGGCACTGAGTGTTTCTGGACGTGACCTGTTTCTGCAGATCTTTCTATTTCATCAGAGATTCCTAGCTAGGTACCAAAAAGATGTTTCTTTCATAAGTAAATCACCTTACCCAAAGAATAAAATATCTTAAATCAACTATAATGTACCAAGTTATTATGATTTCATCACTAACTTTCGTTTTTCCATTGACTTCTGTCCAGTACCCACCCAAGGCAACACCCACTCGAAGACAAGTCACCGGCTGCCTTGTTGGTCCATTCAAATTCTACCTTAGTTTTTCCTTCAGGCTCAAGGAGTGATTCTTTTTCGGTGCTTCTTGTCCACAGTGATTTAACTGCTCCATAAATAGACTGGCCAGTTGCATATGCTTTTTGCCCGGTTACCTAATTGAAATAAACAGTGACTCAAACAACATGTATTTTAAAACTTTAAAATAAAAACTGTGAAATTCACATCAGGTATTTTATATAAATCAATGAGAATCAATAGAAAAACTATAAACCTCTACCTAGATCATAATATAAAGCCTCATTCTTCAAACTATATATGAAAATTTGTGTTATAAAAGGCTAATGCATAATTTGAATTTGCATTGTGACATGTAAGCTTAAAATCATATATCACTATTTTTATTTAGTTCTGGAAATGAAATACAGGATTTGAGCACGCCAGGTAAGTGGTCTACCACTGAGGATATACTTTTAGCCCTATTTCATTACTTTAAATGTTTTTTCAGGTTTATTAGGGTATGACTGACAGATAAAATTTCTATTTAAGGTGTACAATATGGCACTTTGATGCAAGTGGACCTTTTTCTAATGGTTCCTAGAATCAAACTAGTATACTCATCAGCTCAGTTACCCTTTTTTTTGGAGCGTACGCGGAGGGAGCCAGGAGCATAGGACCCGTACACTGAGCCTCAGACTCTGGAAAGCCGAGTCTCGCCAGGTGCAGGTGGGTGAAGGCCTGCGAGCTCCCAGACCCCCGGCGCCTGAGGGCGGCACGATGCGGTCTTTGTCCCTGGCTACTCTGCTAGTTTCTGTTCCTAGATAACTGTGTCTGTAGGCTGTCCTGGTTTCACACGTCCTTGACGCTGAGATATTTTCCTAAACTCGTGGAGCTGTCTCCTCCTGATAGAAGGGTTAACTGTGACTTCAGTCACGCACTAGGGGGGTTTCTCTCCCCCTCTCTCATGTTTGTCTCATTGTCCTCGTGACTGTTTCACTGCTATAAAAATCTGTTTCCACCCCAATAAAGCTGCCACTAGCTCACCAAACTATTGGTCAATCTCACTGTGTCCTCAGTTCGCATCCCCAGCTCCCCTCCTCTCAGAAGGAGACTCTCAAATGATGCCTGAACAGGAACTGGCACGTTTTGCGACCTCTCAGGAACGACACGAGTGCCCTGAGTTAACGGTAAGTCAGACACAGCCCCTGGCATGGGGCAATCTCAAGGAAAGCAGGGGACTTTCCTCCCACTTCTGCACCATCGTTTTGAACTGCCGCTATAAAAATTTCTAGAACTAGATTAAAAGGATTCTTAGACATCCTAAGGGAGTACAATCCTTGGTTTCCAGATAAATGAACATTGGATGATAAAACTTGGCAAAAGGTAAAAGCTAATGTAAAAACGGGTGTGAGACAGGGAAAAACTATCCCAGTAGATTTCTGGCCAGTATGGGCGGCCTTAATTCAAAACTGCCATAGAAAGGAGTGTTATACAAAAAGAGGCTCCACAGCAAATTAAAAAGATACTGGCCTATGAAAATGCCAGTGAGTATTGCCAAAGGATTGTAGTCCCTATCAAAAAAACCAGCAGTAGCTATGATTTCGTAAAGATGAACAGAAATGGGAAACTCAGGAATGTAGAGCCAAGGTAAGGGCTGCTGCACAGCGGTTAACAAAGCAAATACTTGCTTCAACTGTGGGTCTCCAGGGCATCGTCGCAGAGATTGCCTGGGAGTTAGTAAATCAAGCTATAATAAAATAAAAAATTTTAAAAAAATAGTAAAATCAAATAAAAAGCAAACCCCCTCTGGGTCCTTGTCCTTGATGTAAAAAAGGCTTACATTGGGCTAATGAGTGTCATTCAAAGGTAAATAAAGTTTAAAAACCTCCAGATAATTTGGAAGATGGAAAAAAGGGGGCCGCTGACACTTCAAACAAAATGGGTGGTTAATGCTCCCAAGGCAGATATCAACTCCCTCATTTACACCACACCAGGGAGTACAGGGCTAGATCTACCCTCCCATGTTTATGTAGATGTAGTCCCTTCCCCCACCTCTGTACACGTCCCTAATCTTCCCGCCTTTGCCCTCCGAAACTTTTGGGTCACTATTGGGAAAAACCAGCCTCAATATAAAAATAATTTCTGTTATTCCTGGTATCATTGATGCTGATTATTCAAGAAAAATTTAAGTCATCATAATTCTTGCATTCATTAAAAGGTTCATGCTAGTGACGATATTGCCCAATTGATTTTTTTTTTTTTTTGCTTTTTTGAGGGTCTCACTTTGTAGTCGAGGCTGGCCCTGAACTCACTATGGTGCCCAGGCAAGCCGCCGCGAACTCAGCAATCCTCCTGCCTCTGCCTCCCAACTGCTGGGATGACAGGCGTGAGCTACCACGCCCGGCACTGTGGTATGTGGTATTGATTGCTGGTGGGCATGAGTCACCACGCCCAGCCTTCTATGTGGTTACCGGGGATCGAACTCAGGACCTTGAGCTTGGGAGGCAGGCGCTGGAACCACTGAGCTAACCCTCCGGCCCTGCCCAATTGATTTTAATCCCCTATGTAGCAACTCAGGTTTTGAGACAAATGCATACAGAAAGATTTAAATCTACCTCACCATAGGTGTATTGAAACTCATTAATTTACAAAACAAAACCTACTATGCAAATTACTATAGATAATAAGATCTTTGATGGCCCTGTGCATACCGGAGCAGACGTCTGGACATTGCCAAAAAACACTGGCCAAAAAATTGGCCTTTAAAACATGCCCAGGGCCAGAGATTTAGCTCAGTGGTTCCGGCGCCTGCCTTGCAAGCACAAGGCCCTGAGTTCGATCCGGTAACCACATACAATGCTGGGCATGGTGGCTCACACCTGTTATCCCAGCACTCTGGAAGCAGAGACAGGAGGACTTTTGAGTTCCAGGCTTGCCTGGGGTACACAGTGAGCTCAGGGCCAGCCTGGACTACAAAGTGAGACCCTGTCTCAAAAAAAAAAAAAAAAAAAAAAAGAGAGAATTAAAAAGAGGCAATAATGAAAACACAGTGACAGCAAGTCCCTGGCAACACTATGCAGTACAACAGATGTTGAGTGAAAAATGAGCATTTATGGCAGTGCTTCTTTGTTCCAGGTGGCTTCAAAATTCAGTGTGTGTTTGTGTATGTGCATGTGCACGTGTGTACACACATGTATGTGTTTAACCTTCAGAAGGCTCTGTAATCTATCAGTTGGTTGTATCTTGCATCATGTAAGTTTTCTGAACGAAATGACTGCCAGCAGGTATAATTTTCTATTAATTAAGACTCAAGCTTTATGTACTACAACAATGGAGTAATGTATCTCCCTAGATCTTCTAATTTGTTGTTTCAACTTAGTCTTCAAAACTGCATTTATATTGCTAAATTATGTTTTAGCAAATCCTTTCTACTTATTTGTGATGATCATGTCATCAAGAATAGCTGAGATGCTAATGGGGTTTTGCAACACCAGCATGAATACCAACTCTTACGTTGTACGTATTACGTGACATTTAAATAACATCACACTAAGTGTTTATACAAATACGGAAATGTTGCTGTCACTTACAAAAACACTTACCTTTGCAATTTTTACTGACTGAACTGGGTAGCAAACAGTTGCTCCTAAAGTAGCCAGTCCTAATGGAGAAGCAATTTTCTTAAACCTGGAACCTATAAAACTCAAAAACAGTATTTATTAAGCTCTCAGTAGATGCCCACAGAGACCTGGTGCTCCTGCACTGTAACACTGTTTGTTCTTCCTTGAGCTATCACCCTCTGGTAAGTTGGCTTTCAGATAAAAACACCAATCAGGACGGTACCTAAAATGCCTGAATTACCTCACTTAGTCAGTTCCCCTCAGCTGTCACGTCTAATTTAAGAAAGTATACTAAATCTATTGCTGAAAAACTACCTACACAAAAGGATACGATTTTTTTTTTAAACTGGGTACTTCCTTATGTGCTAACTGAAAGTTATAACTGCATTTTTCTCAAGTATAGAACAAAGCATAATATAATCAACAACGTGTATTAAAGTGAGATGGAATGTATGTCTCTTCACCTAAGTACTCAGGAAGGTGAGTCATCTTACTAATCAGCTAAAGATTTTAAAAGGTGCATAACTCATGTCACAGATTTAGAATAATTAAATGACAATCTTAAATGACTGAACATAATTAATGCATTTTAAAAAGTGCTGTAAAAAGTGCCTCAGTATCTAAAAGTTATTTTCATACCTTTTCTAAGAGTTCATAATAGGACTGTCTTTTGTAATTTGCCAACTTTTAATTTGTCTTTCAAAAGTTTTAGTTTGTGACTGCACTTGCTTTTGTGTTTTTGTTTTTCTTTAGCTTCATGAGACAAGGTCTTGTGTTTTGTATCTCAGGCTGGCCCTGAGCTCACTATGTAGCCCAGTCCAACCTCAAACTCATGGCCATCCTCCTGCCTCTGCCTCCTAAATGCTGGGATTACAGGTGTGAGCCACCACGCCCAGTTTGTGACTGCATTCTTTTTTTTTAATCGAATTCTTTATTGGTACATTTTATATACAGCTCACACTCATACACAACATTGGGGAATTTGCACCAGTATATGACACAAGTTCATTCTCATTTTTACCCACATCCCTACCCACACCCACCCCCCACCCACTATATACATGTTCTTTTATTTTCTTTCGGAATCATATTTGTGACTGCATTCTTTAGCTACTTCTCTTCTGTCCTAAGTGAGAGGAATTTAGCCCATGA
>PVIC010046710.1:0-14146 GCA_004025085.1 Thryonomys swinderianus
GGTACTGAACATAGGGCCTTCACATTGAACTAAATCCTCAGCTCTTTTTTTATTTTTGGATACATGGTCTCTGTAAATTGATAACTGCCTAAGCTGGGCTCAAATTTGGAATCTTCTTACCTTAGCCTCCCAGACACCTAGTATTATAGGCTTATGGCACAAGACCTGGCTAGTATAAATTTTCTAATACAAGTAAACAGAATAAATTCAATGGGATACATGATTCTGTTGTCACAATCTCTTTTATTAAAAATGAATATTCTAGCAATCACATTTCTACTTTGCAAATACTAATACTTGTGGAAAAAAATAGGTGGTTTTTCAACTCAATACTCTACACACTGCCTAGGCTAGCATCATATGTACCCCTCATGCAGGTAACACCACACAATATTAAATTCCTTAAAGTACTATGGCAAAGAGTAAATTACTAAGATTTCAGTAGGAAGGGAGAGAAGTACTTTGTGGCTAGAAAGACTGATAGGTTGCATAAAATAATGAGTAAACTGTCTAGTACAATTCCTTGCACACAGTGAGAACCTATAATGATAAGCCATTTTCTTTACCTCATTTTTTGTAAACTTTTATTATTATGGATGATTAAAAAATGCTTATGCTGGGCATGGTGGCTCACAACTGTAATCCCATTACTTTGGAGGCAGAGGCAGGAGGACTGCTGAATTTGAGGCTTGCCTGGGCTACATAATGAGCTCAGGGCCAGCCTGAACTACAAAGTGAGATCCTGTCTTAAAAAAAAAAAATGCCTATTACATTAAGATTTATTAATTTCCATAACACAGGATTCAAAGTATTTTTATTTAGTAATGCTCTTCCCAAAGTTAAAGTTTATTATATGCATCAATTTATATAGTTATGAACCTCGAGTTCAGTCTTAAAAACCTACAGAGAACCAATTACTGCATATTCAATACCTTTCTCCTGTATGTATTTTATGACTTATAGAAATTAAAAACTGCTTCAAAGTATTACTGTATTTAGATTATATTACTTTTAAGAAGAATATTAATGGGCTGGGGATGTAGCTCAGTGCCATCTGCAAAGTCCTGAGTTCAATCCCCAGTACTTCCCCCAGAATTACTGAAGTAACATATCAACTTTATGAAAAGAAAAATATAAATTAGTTATATCAGATATTATCAGATATTTTGTCATACCAGATTTTCTGACTGAATTATAAAACCTTATTGTTTGATTAATTCATTGGTTCAAGAATTTGAACAAAAAATGTTTAAAGATTTATCACTTAGCAAAATATTGTACTTTAATACAGATCAATACATATGTCCTATCACAAACTATAGACAAATAAACCATTGAGGATAGAACAAAATTATTTGACTTCTTTTTTTGTGGTAAAATGATCGAACTCATGACCTTGTGCTCACAAGGCAGGCAGCAGCACCTCTCAACTAAATCCTCAGCTCCACTTCTTAAAGTGGAGACTAAGTATTTTTGACTTCTGTGAAAGACTGAAATATCCATATAAATACATTATTTACATTAATCATAAATTATCAAATGTAAAGATAATTCTAGACACACAAATATTAAAAATAATACATGACTGAATGGCACTGAATTTTTTGTCTTGTTTTTTGGTGAATGGATTGTGAATTATATCTCAATAAAGTTGTTAATTTTTAAAATACTTCTTCAAAAATCACCACATAATAATACATTTTAGTTCTTTACAAATTTAATGTTACTATAGGATTCTACAAAAAACAAGCAAAATAGGGGCTGGAGATTTAGTTCAGTGGTTCCAGCGCCTGCCTTGCAAGCGCAAGGTCCAGAGTTCCATCCTGGAAACCACATACAATGCTAGGTGTGGTGACTCACCCACCAGCAATCAATACCACATACCACAGTGCCGGACGTGGTGGCTCACACCTGTAATCCCAGCACTCGGGAGGCAGAGGCAGGAGGATTGCTGAGTTCAAGGCTTGCCTGGGCTACATAGTGAGCTCAGGGCCAGCCTGAACTACAAAGCAAGACCCTGTCTCAAAAAAAAAAAAAAACAAGCAAAATAATCATCTTATTACTTGCTTTTTTCTTAGCCAACTCTTTATTTGGCAAAAAAATGCCATCATTTATGTAACTTTTTAAGAAAAACTGCCTCTATTCTAACTACTGCAAATCCACCAAACTAGTTCAAAAAGTTATTTCTAAAGCTTCTTCACTGACATATTGAACCTTCAAATCTCTAGTTTCTCACAGAACAAAAACAGTCTAATTCTTAGAAATGGGAAGGTAAGCAATTTAGGTGGTAACCTTCAACTATATCTTCTAGGTTCTAACATAGCCTGGTAGAAGGTAACCCCTGCCTCCCCAACCCTAACCCTGAGACTCACAGAAAAGAAAGTTTTGTGTTTGGTTGGTTGGTTGTACTGGGTTTAAACTCAGGACCTTTGCACTAAACAACATCTGCCAAGTCCCTGTTTTAAATTTTCAGATAAAGTCTCATTAAGTCGCTATTTGTCCAACCTGGGCTAAAATTTGCAATCCTCCTACTTCAGTCTACCTAGTGTGCTGGGATTACAGCAGTGTGGTGCCATGAATAGTTAAAGACATTGATGGAAGTGTGTAAAGTGTGTAAAGGTGTAAAGTGTGTAAAAGTTTAAAGATAATAGAGGCAGAGAGGGGGCTGAAAGATACTCTTTTACCCAATATTCTGGATTGTGGATTAGCAGCATAGTTATTTATTTATACTCTCATTTTTATGTGGAAGGGAAGAAAATCTACATTGGTGAATCTGAGAAACACATTTTAAACAATGAAATAGCAAAGAATGTCCATGAACACCCATATGACAGCCTCTAAATTTTAAAATTTAAATTGATTTAAAACTTGTGAAACACAAACCTTTGTGGCAGAACTAGAAGTCTGTTCCCACCAGTCCCTCATACCTGACAGCAGCCAATCCAGCTCCTTCAAAACTCTGAAGAATTAACTACATCAAGAGTCATCATTTTTATGCATTTCATATTTAAATATCAAATGCTACAATTTTTTTTTAACTCACAGAAGTTTAAGTTAATGTGCACTCCATAGGTACCTAGTCTTTTGGCAAAAAAATAAAAATAAAAAATGAATGAACACTGAGTAACTTGCTAATATACTGTAAGTCTTTCTTTGATAATCATATCACCATGGATGTTAACATGCCAAATAAAAATGAGACTCTAATGTTATATACTGATTTTCCTGTAATTATCTACAAGCTGTCTAATCTATAATGGTATATAATAAAGGAATCTTTCAGTAAGAAATTAGAGTGGTAGGATAAACTATAATAGCTACTAAAAGTAAATCATTAAAAAGTAATTACAAATTACTTGATCTAGATCATAGAATCTATGAGAATATAAGAAAACTTTACAAGTCAGGGATTTAACTCAGGGGTGCCACGCCTGCCTCACACACGCAAGGTCCTAAGTTCAATCCCCAATACCAAAAGAAAAAGATAAAACTTTGAAGGTTGAGTCCATATTCTTTTCACATGCTTATAAAGTCAATAATGTCAAGATAATAAGAATTGTTTCAGAATATTTTCCTTGGACAGAACTCATGATTTTTAAACTCACTGCTTCTAAATTATATATTTGGAGAGGATTTCAACTATTTATGAGGAGAAGGCTAATATTTCACTAGTGACCTAAATCAGTAAATTTTAGTATTTATATAAATTTCTAAAATTGAGTTTGTAATTATTTGCAAGAGAGAACTGTTCTCTTTCCAAATCTAACATTTTTTTGAGCTTTTAAAAGGAACTGGATCTACTGAAAGCAGATTCTCAAAAGCAAAGAAGAAACAGACTTTTAGTTCTATACAGACTGAACATGTCTTTAAAAAAAAATCTCAAAACATACAAAAGAAGTCAGTCAATTTCTACATGTGGATTTAAAGTAAAATATTTCATGAAAATATTTTATTTAATATATTACTTCATACAATTTTAAACATTTGAAAATTTAAATTGCAGAAAAATATTCAGACTCACTTTAGAACTAAGAGGATATAAAGTGAACCAGATTAACTCATCAACTTGATCACAAAAAAGTTCACTAATTCATGATTAAATCCACAGTAACTGTTAGAAAATGTCTGTCAAGGCATGAACAGAGAGCAATACAAATAAGTTTCTTTGCCCTTAATGTGGAAGGAATTATATTGCATTATAGAATTTAGGCAAGGCTGGTACACAAGTTAATGGTACACAGATTAATGCATATAAGTAAAATACCTTGAGTCATAGTACCAATAGCTTTACTTAAATCTAACTTTCTGGTTCACTATTCTCTTTTTGAAACTGAAAGAATTTACTGAAAACAATGCTCAGATGGGTGTGTTAAGTGCCATTTTAGAAGATGAGAGGCATCATATTAGGCAAAAAACCTCCCATCACAATGACAGATAAAATTTTAGAATGTGTAATTTTCCCCTTTTCTAAAGCAAACACATTTAATAATATATATGCCCAACTGGGAAAAAAGAAAGGAATTACATTTGGGGAAGCTAGTAATTATAGAAAGCATTCATTCTAGTTTATTACTAAGACTTTTTTCTGTTAGCTTATCTGACGATCTTTTGTTCAATTTCAAAAATAAAATCTGAACCAATCTTACATAGTTATACAAAGTGTGTGATTTGAGGGCTAAGTAAAAATAAATGATAAATTTCAAACATTCTTTTCTATACTTTCTCACTGATAAAAAGGTCTATGTAAATATATTCAAATCTTCCATTATTTTCAATTAATTTAAAATAAATATGTTGCAATTTTTTTTTTTTTTTTTGGGAGACAGGGTCTAGCTTTGCAGTTCAGGCTGGCCCTGAGCTCACTATGTAGCCCAGGCAAGCCTTGAACTCAGCAATCCTCCTGTCTCTGCCTCCCAAATGCTGGGAGTAATTACAGGCGTGAGCCACCAGCAAATATTTTTTAATCAGAGGAAAGGTTATAGCAACATGCTACAAACAGAAAAGAGATGAGAGTCTGAATCCTTTTTTCAGACTACACAAGTCTTCTCTTCTCCTTTCAGCAGGTCTTTAAAAATAATTGTTAAATAGAAACTCAAATATAATATAATTTTCTATTCTTATATTTAACCTTTGTATTGCAGTCAATAAAAGTTTTAAACACTTCCATATTTGATGACCAAGTCCATCTGAGAAGACAGCACTTACAGATGTGGCAATGTGAAATTTTAATTATATCAAGAAAATGATACTGAAAAATTGTAATGTTAAAGACAAATATTAATATGTCCTAAACAAACCCTCAAATCACACTCTTTTTGATATGAACTCTGCCAGCACTGTTCATGTTGGCCAGATAGTACTTTAGGTTTTCTTTAATAGAGTAAAATGAAATGCATACCAGCAGCAACTACAGCTGGAGGAGGCGAGCCTGCCTCACCACCACTTGTCTGACTCATTGATGCTACAGATGTTTCTCTAGATGGAGGTAACTGTAACTCCTTTGGGAGAAGATCATAGACAGATTCTGTAGGAGGAAAATAGGAGAAAAAAATTTTAAATCAGTCAACAACTTAATTGTATATGCATGAAAAAGTTCCTCATGAGTATATTCACAAAAATCAATCCCATACATGAATGTTGTAAAAAGTTGTTAATTTTTTTCTATTAGACATGATTTTATTAAAAACTGAAGAATACATTTTCTAACAGTTCTGCATCCTGGTTTTATTTTTTGGGCTTATTTCTCATGTTCAGGATAGTCTTTAGAAAAAGTTATGTATTTTCTTTTCTTTACAGCATTGGGAATTGAATCCAGGGACTTCACCCTGGGCTACATCTCCAGTTCTTTTTCATTTTTTTATTTTTGAGGCAAGGTTTCACTAAGATACATGAGTTATGCTCTCCCTTGTAATCCTCTTATTTCAACCTTCCAGAGTGCTGAGATTACAGGTATGGATCAACACACCTGGCCAAAAAAAAAAAATCATTAAACTGTAAAACTAGACAGAGGGAAAAAAAAACCCATGGTTATTTTCCTTTGTAATAATACTTTGCCATCCTTTACAATATAAACCAGCATATGCTAGTGTGCATCAGCTTTAAACTGGTTTCTCTTGTATTCTCTAATGTATTAGTACATTAATCTAGTGTTATTCTTCTATGCAATACCCTTTAGTGAAAATATTTTATCACCATCACAACTCATTTTCCTGCTAACAGAATTAAAGGGAATGTCACAGCTCAAAAAACTACTTCTCTTACTTTGAGTCAACTACTTCTCTTACCTTGAGTCACCTGGAAAGCCAAAAGTATAGGATACTCTTAAATCAGAAAGCATAAACACCTACTTAAATTATTTTCTGTCCCAGATAAAAGAATCTATCATCTTTATGAAGTATTTTATAATTTTTTTTGGTACTGGGAATCAACTCAGGACCTTGTGCTTGCCAGGCAGGTGCAGCACCACTGAGGTAAATCCTTACCCTATAATATTTTAATTGTTCATAAAATTAGATTTATACATCTACTATAAACTTCTTTTGTGAACATCATTCTTGTTTACCAAATGTAGGTAATTTTTTGAACAGTCTCTAAAGGTAGTAGAATCAGTATTGCAAGGAACTTCAAAAAGACCGATTAGAAGCATATGCCTATTTTCAAAAGAACTGAAGCACAAAGTTTATAGGATCTGTCTACTCTTCCAAGAAACCCAAAACTCCAACAACTGAAGATTATTAACTATCTTCAGGGGTAACTAAAAAACAGAAGCAGTACTATAAGACATTTTATCCTTGGTAACAATTATTGAATTGATAAATACCTTGACTCTTTAGTTAATGTTAATTGATGTAGATAGGGATAAGGAAGGTAAAAGGAAAGCTAAAATTAGAAGCTGTATTCTTAAATGATTTTCATTCATTCACAGTAAAAGCTTCTTTTAAAAAACACTGTTACCTGGGTTCCGACTATTACTCAGTGGAAGAGTGCTTGTCAAGCATACACAAAATACCACAAATACACAACTCTATTACCTGATGCTTAAAATGTTCATCTTGAAAGCATTTGGTAAATCTGACATCTATCTGAATATAATATACCTGGCCGAAAATTTTCAACTTGTTAAAATGTTACTAAACATTTCAGGAAGTTACTTCTATCTCTCAAATAAGACAGGAGGAAAAACACAATCTAATCAAAAGCCATTATCATCAAGTATTCATTTAATACAATTAACCTTTCCCAATCCATGTTGAAACCAAGAGTTCCTTTGATACACTCAAGTCTATTTTTTTTTTGTCTAAACCAAAAAGAAAGTTGAAAAATAAGGTAACTTCTAAGCAACAGCAAAGATTAAAAAATGCATAGGTTTAATCTCAAGAGAAATGGTTACTGTATCAACTTGAACAAAGATTTTGAATTTTGCAAAATGATAGAGCCTTAGAAGGGATAGATACAGATTAATAATAATAATACATGGGTGTATGTGGCAGAAGGTTGGGGGGGCGTTGCAGGGGATTGTATTCAAAACCTTCAAAATGATCTATCCCAAGCATCTTATTTATTTGTTTGATTTAGAGACAGGGTCTCTGCTATGTATTTCAGGGTGTCCTTAAATTCACTATGTAGCCCAGGCTAGTTTCAAACTTGCAGCAATTCTCTGCCTCAACTTCCCAAATGCTAGGATTACAGGCATGTACCACCACACCCAGAACCTTTTATTTTTTTATCTTGGGATAGGATCTCAGTAAATTGCTAAACTGCCCAGGCTGGGCTAGAATACTATCACCCATCTAGTGTGCTGGATTGGCTAAGATATATTGCCACAATTTATCACAGGCCATGAAAGACTGGAAAATACACCCAAAAGAATAAGGTGAAATTTTATTTGTATTAGTATAAGAATTCATAATCTTAATATACTATAATAATATATGAAAATGTACATAGTAATTATATGCACTCACTTTTTATTTTAATTTAGAAGTTTGGTTGTTTGTCTTCTAAGGAATTATTATATCCTCAGACTGCTTCCTATTTTGTTAATACTCTATTAAAATATTAATACAGAGTATTAATATATTAAATTAAATATTAAAACATTAAAATAATGTTTAATCAACTCACCTACAGTTCATTATTAATTTTACTTGACTGAAATTCCAAAGCAAGTGTACTTCTTAAATATCCACATAAACTAACTGACTTATTTATGACAATTATTTCTGAGTTAATTCAGTCATTTTTCTTCAACACTGGCTATGAAGGACTGGAGGAATTTCACCACAGTGTACCAAGTCAAACTAGAGGGAAATGCTGTCCTAGGGACAAGATAGTGAGAAGGAAAAACTTGTTAATTTAATAGTGCTGCTGATCACCCAACCCCCATTCTCTACTCCTTCATTTTGTTATTATTTCAAGAAGACATGAAAAGACCTCAAAAACACTACACCCTTTTCTCACTTTCTCCAGAGGAGTCCAGGGAGACAACTCAAAAGAAACTGCTAGAAAACACATATTTTGGTTGCTCTTCTTACTCAGAAAACAAAGTTAGTTAACACAACTATACCCACTACATATTGAGCATTTAAGGGACCTGGCACTGTGAAAACCTTTTTCTCATCTAATCTCTAAATAGTCTTATGAGGTAGATTTTACCAGAAAAGGGTGAGAATTGTGTTACACTTAAAAAAATGGAAAGCCTATGTCGGAAAACAAAAGAAGGGAATGATAAAATACATTTTAAGATAGTTTCTTTTGGGCTGGGGATTTAGCTCAAGTGGTACCACGCCTATCTTGGAAGCACAAGGGCCCAAATTCAATCCGCAGTACTGCAAAAAACAAAACAAAACAAAACAAAAACTAGAAGAAAGAAGAAAGAAATATATATATATGGTCTAAAAACATTTTTTAAAAAAAGATAGTCTCCGGTTAAAAAAAAAGAAGAGCAGAATTAAGTGGGCACTGACAGCACATTCATCGGTGTTCTTCTTTACTAAAATATATAATCAAATCATGTAAATAAACCCAAAAGTGGAGGATGAAGATCAGTGTTAAGGCTCTTTCAAGCCCAAAGATTGAGGGGAGAACAAACAAAATATTTAATAGCAACTCAAACAATGAATATTCCCTGGCATCAGATGCAAACAATACTGAAAAATGCATTTGTTTTAAATATAGAGTTCACCTTGTTTTTTTATTAAACTCTAAGCACAACACTACCTTAAGGGAGCCAAAAATTTATTTAAACTTAAAACTTGTCTAGAAATAACTACCTTATGCTTTCATCTTTCAACAGATTATCTAAATCAGCTAGTGAACTCTAGGCCATGGTTTCACAAAAATTATTATAAAACAAAGTGTATCTCTAATATGCCAACAGATTTCTGCACTGAAAAGCCAGCATTGTTTTGTTAAAAACACTTCAGACTCAATAGTCTCCATACTTGGCATCACTGCTGGAAAATGTACTGCCTGCAGGTTGAACGAATATTTGGTTCCAAAAAGATTATGGAGTCCAGGAATAACTAGTAGGTAATGCTCTGATTGAACAAATTTTTGCTTCTAAATTTAAGACAATTTAACAGTCTACTATCACATTTTTTAACTTATATTGTTTCTTCCAGTTTATATTTTCTATTGTTTTCCTAAAACAATTTAGCGTTCAGAGGAAATATCACTAATAGGCAGCAGTATATATTGTACCAACTTGGGGAACAAGACAGACATTTAATTATAGCATATTGTAAATTCTTTCCACTAGGCATTTTTAATTTTTATTTTGTTATTTTTTTTGAGACAGGGTCTCACTTTGTAGTTCAGGCTGGCCCTGAGCTCACTATATAGCCCAGGCAAGCCTCGAACTCAGCAGTCCTCCTGCCTCTGCCTCCCAACTGCTGGGATTACAGGCATGAGCCACCACACCTGGCATTGTGCCACTGACTGCTGGTGGGCATGAGTCACCATGCCCGCTCTGGTTGTACGTGGTTACCAGAGATCAAACTCAGGACCTTGCACTTGCTAGGCAGGCGTCAGAACCACTAAGCTAAATCTCCCGCCTGTGCTAGACATTTTTTAAACTAAAAACTATACAAGTTCTTTCTAAATAATTCTAGCATGAAATACAATATAGAATATACCAATTATAATTATTACATTTTTATTTCTGTGTTTTCTAAAGAAAGTACTTCACTCCTAGAAGAAAAAAAATTATCTCAATTAATAGAGGATCCACATACCATCAAGTAAAATTTTATGGGTTACTTATAATTTTCTAAACTTTACAGGAGTTGGGCATGGTGATACGTGCTTATAATCTCAGCACTTGGGAGGCTAAGGCAGGAGGATCATCGTGAGGTTGAAGCCAGTTAGGGCTACAAAGTGAGTTTGAGGCCAGCCAGCCTGAACACAGCAGGACTGTCTCAAAAAAACAAAAAAAAGATCCAAAAATCTTACGTGAGTGCTTTTTTTCAATAGTGTTAAAAACTATAAAATGAGGCAAAGACCAAAAGAAGTCAGGAAGGCCCACAACAGGGTGTCAGAAATGTATCAGGAGGAGAGGATGTGGGGAAGAACAAAGCCCACCAAAGAGTTTCACAGACCAAGTGGAATGAGGATAGCCGTAAGTAAGGAAGGGAAAGAGGTACCCAACAATACAGTTCAAGAGACAAATATGACATGTCTGTGTAGGGCAGCCTGGTACATGATGTCAGAGCCCAAGGAGGATAAAGAATGTATATGTGCACAGAGGATGGTTCACTTTGGGATCCTGTAGTCTAAGAAGTGATGAAGAGACCATCCAAGCAAAAACGCATAACAAACAGGTGAGTGGCTCTGGTATGGGAAGTTGGAACTCAAGGAGAGTAAGACTCTACATATTATGAGAACATAGCCCAGCCCAGACAGTTAAAGCCTGATCAGCAAAAGATGGATGTCAGAGATAATGCAATGTGAGAAGAGTTTACACATGGAGAGGTATCCAAAAAAGGGTTCCAGAACCTGAACATAATGAAGATAACCATGTAGAAGGGCTGCAGGGATCAGAGGTCATACCACAAATACAAAGAGCATGTCCCTGCAGAACAGTAGAAGAATGAAGCATAGGATCTTCATGTAGAAGAATTCAGCAGAAAGGACTATAATCCAAGCAGGTGGGTGAGGAAGGCATTTACACAGAAAAGTTGCCTAGTGTGGAAACGACAGTGATTAAGCAGGATCAAGAGGTATCTCAGGGATAGGCAGTCCAGCACACAGTGTTTATGTTCAAATTGGGTAAGAAATAATATTATGAAGGTCAAGAGAGAAGCAAAGAGCAGTTTTAGACTATCAAATCTTAGTATTAGAAAGACAGGTGGCTAAGTGCTTACCTAGTAAGCTTTCCTAATGTGGAAGAGATAAGAACACAAACTGGAAGCCAAGAATAATGGCACAATCCTGTAAACCCAGCACTTGAGAGACCAAGGCAAGAGGTTCAGTTACCATGAATTCGATGCCAGCCTGGGCTACATTAATGTACTCAAGGCCAACCTTGAATGGACAGTGAAATCATCTCAAAAAAACACAAACTGGGCCGGGCATGGTGGCTCACGCCTGTAATCCCAGCACTTGGGAGGCAGACACAGGAGGATTGCTGAGTTCCAGGCTTGCCTGGGCTACATAGTGAACTGAGGGCCAGCCTGAACTACAAAGCGAGACCCAGTCTCAAAACAAAACAACACAAACTGGATGAGAAAGGTGGTGGGTAAGAAAATGAGCAACTCCATGTGTCAAGAGCATTCATGTGAAAGGTAAAATGTGGAAATCTACATTGAATAATTAAGGCATTAAAGTGTCAGAAAGAGCATGTGGTAGCATATACCTGTAACTGGAGCACTCTTGGAGGTTGTTAGGAGGATCACTAATTCAGTCCCAGTCCAGGCAATTTACAAATGAACAAGACTCTCAAAATTTAAAAAAGATGCCAGGGATTTGGCTCAAGTGTTACCGTGCCTATCTTGGAAACACAATGGCCAGATTTTCATCCCTGGTTCCAAAAAAAAAAAATTAAAATAAGAGTTGGTGATGTAGCTCAGTGTGTAAATTCTGGGTTCAATCTCTAATTCACCAAAAATACCTAGATAGAAATACAAATACATAACAAATATTAAACATACCCACAATCTCACTATTGAAAATAACAATTTAAAAAAACTAGCAATTTGTGCTTTCTATAATTTTCTATGCAAAAAAAAAATTTTTTTTTTTTGAGACAGGGTCTCGCTTTGTAGTTCAGGCTGTCCCTGAGCTCACTATGTAGCCCACACAAGTCTCAAACTCAGCAATGTTCCTGCCTCTGCCTCCCAAGTGCTGGGATTACAGGCATGAGCCACCACGCCCAGCACTGTGGTATGTGGTATTGATTGCTGGTGGGCGTGAGTCACCACGTCCAGTGTTGTATGTGGTTACCAGGATCAAAATTAAGGACCATTGCACTTGCAAGGCAAGCGCCGGAACCACCGAGCTAAATCTCCGGCCCTCTATGCAAATTTTTATAGTTAAGTAATAATGCATACAAACTTGGTATCACTGACTATAACATTCATTTCTCATTTTATTTTTTGAGATAGGATCTCACTACATAGTTCAGGGTGGTCTTGAATTCACTGTGTAGCCCACACTGGCCTTAAACTCATCAGTTTTCCGTCTCAGCCTCCCAAATCCTGGGATTATAGGTGTGTGCCACCACACATGATTATGCCTATTTCCTATTTCTCCAGTCAGGTTGGAAAACCTCCCAGGGCAGAAACTAAATCATGACTTGACTAAAATTTAGCAGTACTCTGGAGGCTGGGGATTTAACTCAAGTGGCCACACCAAGCTTGGACACACAGGGGCCTGAGTTTGATCCCCGGTACCACAAAAAAAAAAAGATTTAGCAGTACACTACAAACAACAGATACTCAGTTTGTTTATGAGATTAACAAAAAAAAATTAAGAAAAGGAACTAATTCTAAGTTGTGAAATAACCTTGAGAAAAATCTCTAGCTTTTTATTTTATTTCAGAAATATTGCTTATAAAAATACATGAATATATCAATGGTGAAGAAACACTGTACCTGCTATATAGACTTTTATTTTACAGAAGCAAAGCTCTATAAATATTATCATACTTTTATTCCTTTATTCATGTACTTATCCACTTAATATATATGTATTGGTTGGTTGCCTTTTCTATGCCAACTACTGTACTAAGTGCTTGGGATACATTAACAAAATGGGGGAAAAAATCTGTTTGTACATGGACCTTCTATTCTAATGGATTTATATTGCTTCTTTACCTTGCCAGTATAAACCTGTCATACATCAGTCAATAGCAATAAGTACATATAGATCCAGACACTTTCCAAAACCTGGTTTTGACTGTTCATGGCAACAACAGTGAAGACTAGATTATTAAAATTCATAATTATTAAAAAAATTCATGATCATTTTACAGTAGTACAGCTGTAAAACATAAAATAATTATTAAATGTGTTGAGTGAATATTTATCAAAGCCTATTTCATGACTCTGTACTTATCCTTCCTTCTTCCTTTTCATATTCCCATCAGGATAAAATGATTCTCAGTCCTTTATTTCTTTTTTTTTTTTTTTTTGCTTTTTGGAGACAGGGTCTTGCTTTGTAGTTCAGGCTGGCCCTGAGCTCACTATGGTGCCCAGGCAAGCCGCCGCGAACTCAGCAATCCTTCTGTCTCTGCCTCCCGAGTGCTGGGATTACAGGCGTGAGCTACCACGCCCAGCATTATATGTAGTAACTGGGGATCGAACTCAGGTCCTTACGCTTGCGAGGCAGGTGCCGGAACCACTGAGCTAACCCTCCGGCCCAGTCCTTTATTTCTTGACAAATTCTATTTTTGCCAGAAACACTGACCTTATCACAGTCCCTTTCAACTATTATTTCTTCCCAATCAATTTCCCTGGCCACTTGAATCTTAGTTTACTATCTCATTCTCCTCACCAGAATATTTATCCCATACTGTTGAATAATTGCCAGTTTGCCTGTGTGTGTTTACCAATTAGACTATACACATCATGAAGACAGTGACTGGGTCAGTCTCATTTATACTGTCTCCTCGGTAACAACAAAGTGCTTGCCACAAACAGGCAGTCAT
>PVIC010046711.1:0-14140 GCA_004025085.1 Thryonomys swinderianus
TCTAAAGACAGCAACGGGACATACAGAGATTAAGTGACCCAAGGTATCCAGCAAAGCAGCTTGTCTTTCTCTAAACATCCTGATTCTCACTGTGCAAGATATTGTGTCTCACAGATGACCGTATCCAGATTTTATGATGTAAGATTTCTACATTGAATAAGAAAAGGTAAACTCCTAAACAGCATTAAAAGCTAAAGTTCTCCAAGGCAATCAGTAAGAGTCTGCCACTTGTGCACTGAATATATGCAAACCACGTGACCTCGCACGTACCCAGAAATGTTGAAAGACAATTAGAAAAAAAAAAAATTGCCTAACAAAGTGGCCAAGTCAGAAAATAATAACAATAATTCCGGACATCATCATGGATGGAAATGCAGACAGATCCAAATGTTTTGGGATCTCATTTAGTAAGCAGTGTCAAATGCTCTAAGACATGTATTTCTTTGAATTTTCACTTCTAGGAATTTTAGTTCAAGGAAATAATTGTGAATGTGCTTGAAGAAAATGTATGAAACATTTTCGTGACACACTAGGGAGGAAGTTATAGGACCCTCCTTGCTTCTCTTTTTCACCAGGTGCCCAAGTGGTTTCCTGCCACACGCTGTAGGGCCAGAGCTGACCGAGGGTAGAGGGCAGATTTTGGCGCCAACAACACCAACAGCAAGCAGGTTCCGGAAGCTCAAAGTTGATGCGCGTTTCCGCGTCTATTGACGCCGCCCCGCAGCGTCTCTGGAAAGCATTATTTTACAGAAAGCACCTCAGACTTTGAATAACTAGTTGCACCCTACAGCGGCTGCCAAAAGGGAAGGCAGATAAAGCCCCAGCCGCCCAGACTGCAGAGAGCCGCGGGAGAGAGGCCGCTCACCTGGGGCTCCTCTCTTTCCGGATTGCTGGGGCTGGACCCAGGATCCTCCCGGAAAACTGGGAGATCCGCTTGGAGGGAAGTGCCCGACAGGAAGCAGAAGGTCCGCTTGAACTCCCCCTGGGACCTCCTGCGGAGGAAAGAAAAGAGAAAGTGATCGCGGCAGGGCGGAGACCGGAAAGCTGAGGGCCGGCCGCGCCGCCCTCCCCGCCCCCAGACGAAGTCCGGGTCGCCGGCCTCTCAGTCGGGTCCTGACGCAGACGGGAGGTGGGGACGGAGTGAGGGCGGGGCCGGCGGGGGGGACGTCCTGGGCCCTGGCAACCTGAGACCTATCCCTTCCCACAGAGCCAGTGTGGCTGGAGGCTGGAGCCCGGTGTGCCGACCACCCAGGTCCAGGCGAGGTGGCTCCACCCCCTTCCTACACCGCTCCTTTGGGGACCGCCACCCTGCGTGCCGGGGAGGGAGTGGGGTGTCTCTGAGGAAACCCTAACATCTGTCCAACGCTGGATAAGCCATTACTTCTAAATGTATTCGATCCGTGGCTTTCCCCTGCCCAAAGCCCTCAGTGTAAAACCAGAAAGATGATTTTAGGATTTAAAAGCCTTGAAACCAAGGTTATTAAGGAGACAGGAGAGAGAGCTTCTGAGTTTCCCATGGAAGCAGGGACACGCATGGCCCAGCCTGGTGTGTCTGGAGCTCTGCTCTGGACCAGAGCCACCAGCAGGCCACAGGGACAGACCGGCAGGGATACAGGCCAGAGCAGGTAGAAACTGGGGGTTCATTTGTGGGGGAGGGTGCCTGACTCCCCTGCAGGGCTGGAGATGACCTTGTGCAAATGTCACCTTGTTTCCAGCAGCTCTGCCACTTGCCCTGGAAAATCGTTCTCAAGCCTCAGAGCTCCCTTCAGACACACGGGGCAAAGAGAAAGAAACAGCAGGAAGAGTGGGAGAATAATGTCAGACCAGGCAAAGGCTGTATTATGAGAAAAATACTGTACATAAAGATAAAAGAGCAACCCATGCTTCAGAATTCAGCAACAGGAGCTGGGGATGTAGCTCAGTGGTGCCATAGCTACCTGGCAATGCAGGGGCCTGAGTTTGATTTCCAGTTCCAGGGGGAAAAAAATATAGTAACAAAAAGAAAACTTCACCTGCTAATTCACATGCAAGTGACCTACATCATGAGGGCACCTGGTGTCTGAGAGGAAGCACACACACTCCTGAGGGGCAGCTGAGCCCAAAATGAGCCGAGAACCAGGGCACAGGATGCCAAGACGCTTTTCTCGGTCTTACAGGCATCTGGATCAAGAGCATCGGGACTGAGGATGGAAGCTTGTTCACCCCCAGGGAGTTTGAAATTGAAGAAAATCGTGCAGCATCCAGGAACTGGAAAATAAGTGTGTGCTGCTATGGATGGACCTTGAAAGAGCTGATAAAGGTACGAGAGTGATGAGTGGCTTCCAACAAGGTTCTGGTGTCACGATTCAGCAACGCCGAGCTTTAGCAGTTTCTGTGCCCAGAAAACTCTCATGACTCCCTTTTCCCAGGTGACAGGGCAGGTGTCAGCACTGACAGACCAAGGTGCTACTCAGCTGGCTGAGAGCACAGCTTATCCTCTTAAATCGATTGATTCATAGCCTTTCGAAGGTCGGCAGTAAGTTGTGGCCTTGACTCTGCCACTGATTAGCTGTGGAATTTGGTCCCATGGAAGTAATTTGAATTGCAATGGAAAGGGGACCCTTAAATGTTCAAAGCCAGTGTTAAAGGCACTCATGTCAGAAAATATCTGCAGAGTATTTATTTGGATAAGTTACCACACATTTATTCTTTGATAATATCGTAGCGTGAGGGGGCTGATGGAGATGGAACCCAGGGCCTTGCTTATGCCAAGCAATATGCCAAAGAGCAACATCCTCAGCCCCTTCAAATTTATTTTTTAAAATGAGTATCAATAAGTAACTCCTTTCCTGATAGCAATCACCTGTTATGAATTTGTGTCTTTTGATTCAGGGCATAGTGCTATCTCTGTCACCCTTCCTAGATGGCCTTTCCTTGTGTCACTCTAGTGATACAGATAGATTTGCTCAGGAAATTTGCTACATCTAAGACCACAAGTGAGAACAAGGGATGCCCTGGCAGGACAAGAGTGCATGTTCACAACAGGACTGCAGTGAGTCATGGCTCTAAACGGAGCCACCAACAAGAAGAGATGCAGGATCTTAGCAATGGGAAGGTCATTGCCAGCTTTGATGTGGAGATACCTTCATAGAGCGTTTTGCGTTGAGCTGAGTTTTTCTTAGGGAGAATGGCTCTGATAACGGGACATTCTACATACAGAGAAAGGGTGGCATGAAAATCTGCTCTTTATAATGTCAAGAAGGTGGGAATGACAAGGCTCCATTTATCCACTGGATTCATTGTGAGGGTCATGATGCCTGAGCCAATCCGTGTGCTCTCTTAATTCTGGGGGAAGAATGAGAAATAATCTTCATCAAGACACTTTAAATTTGAGTTCACATCTTGACCTGAGATCTTGAATTTCAATGATATCTTGAATTTGAGAAGATATTTGAAGTTGAGCTGAAATACTAAGCGCAAAAAAATAAAACCTCATTGTATCATTAATCTCTTCTCTCTTTTAGGAGGAATATGTACCAAGCCCATATTAATTATCCCATAGCTTCTGCAAAGTCTCACCCACCACCTTGTGAATGTGAATTTTCCTTCACTGTAGCCTTATAGTTCTTAAATTGATCACTCTTGAGAAAACTTGATTTTGTGGCATGGTGCTGATGTAGTTGCACAAGTCAAGAGCCAAGACTTCTTCACATCCAAACTATGAGATCAAGGAGGGAAAAATCCTTAAAAGACATAAGATTGTACTGACCTTGTAGCCCTGTGTTAGAAAAAAGATCAGAATGCTCTAGGGTCTTAAAATTAAATAGAAAAATGGGGTTGGAATTGGAAAAACAAGCACAGTTTTGAAGAGCCCAACTATTGCATTTAATGACCACTGCCTTTGCAACCTCAGTTTAAACATTGGTTGTTTTTAATTGTTATATTTTGGGCTCTATCTTTAATGAAATAAGAATGGAGGAAGGGCCGGAGGGTTAGCTCAGTGGTTCCGGTGCCTGCCTCGCAAATGCAAGGTCCTGTGTTCGATCCCCGGTAACCACATACAATGCTGGGCGTGTAGACACGCCCACCAGCAATCAACACCGCATACCACAATGCCGGACGTGGTGGCTCACGCCTGTAATCCTAGCACTCGGGAGGCAGAGACAGGAGGATTGCTGAGTTCACAGCGGCTTGCCTGGGCACCATAGTGAGCTCAGGGCCAGCCTGAACTACAAAGTGAGACCCTGTCTCAAAAAAAAAAAAGAATGGAGGAAAAGTTTTCCTACAGTTCTGCAGTAACTGAAGGTGGCCTAGTGTAAAACTCCCCTTGGAATATATGTCAACCAAGAAAGCAGATAATGCAAACAAATTTTTCCCCCTCTTTTCTCCTTTTCCTCCAGTACAGACATGTACAAAGACACAGAGTTTTTCAGAAAACATTTTTCCATTATGACACACTTGAGGATACAGTGATGAGAGACCCTCGAAGGCAGCTGCAAGAGTTTGGATGCAGTTTTGAGTGTGTTCCCAAGGGTGCCTGTGTTGAAATTTAACACCTATTATGAAGGGTAAGAGGATGGAAAATTAATTCAGCCATAGTGTTTTTGGGTGGGGTCTTGGGGAGGTGATTAGGATTTGATAAATTTATCAGGGATAAGAAGAAGGGAAGCCAGAGGACACAGACACATGTTTGCTCTGTCTCCTGTCACTGTCATGTTGGAACTCTGCTGGCAGGAAGCCCATCATCAAATACAGGCACTAGAACTGTGAGCTAAATGAACCTCTCTTCTGTAGTAATCCAGCCTCAGTAATTTTGTTACAGTAACACAAAACTGACAACTGAACTGCTGACATGGACTTTTCTTCCTTTTTGGAGAGTGCTCCTAGGCCCACCAGAGGGACTATGCAGACATCATTGCCATGGCTAAAAGTGAATTTTCCCTTTGTGAAAGTGGTCTGTTGGGTTCATGGCCCAGTGATGTCCATTTGTGAACTTCAGAGAAGGTGGTGGAACTACTGATGCCTTCCATGTCCTCGCTAAGGCTGGGCATAAGAGAGAACCTGGTGAGGTACAGAGATGAAAGAACTTCCATTTCCCTAATCTCTGACATATGTAACCATCAGTATCTCCGCCATATCATGAAATTGTACTCTTAAAAGCTGGCTTCTGGGGTGCCTGGTCTGATCATGAGTAGAATCTCAGTGACTAGATTCCCCTGTGTCTTCTGCAGAAAGATATTATCTGATACTTGATTAAGACCAAACATGGCCACCCAACTCCAGTCTGGACTTATCAGCTGAGTCAGCCACCTCTCACCTCTTCATCCACGCACCCTCCTGCTGTTCCCTCCAGGATCACAGCTCTAGAGCTGGGACCACCTCATTCTCAGGGGGCCTCTCTGAAGGGCCTTCCTTCCCCTCCACTTGGCCTCTGGTGCTTGGGTCACTCTGCACCGTGTGTCAGGTGCTGCTGTTGGCAGATTCCCTGCTCCTGGTTTCCTGTTAAACCTGTGTGGTAGCTAAGGTGCTCTAGAAGAAACAGTAAGATATGAAAGCCCATGGTCATTTATTGGTTGCTAAGAAATCTCTTTTTCTGAGTGACAACTGCTCATTTGTCTTCCATTGTGTAGCCAGTCCACAAGTGGACTGGTCATCGAGTAGTTTTTCAAACACTTCCCTCCCAAGAAACTCCCCAGCAAGATTCAGATCGTATCCACCACCACATGTTTCACCCTTGTTCTACTGAGAAGTCTTCAGTAGCCCGAACAGCACTGGGTTCCAGGATTTGTGTGGCTCGTGGGGGATGGAGATCAACACATAGACTTGTACCTCACAGCCCACAGCCAGGAGTCTGCAGGGAGGACACAGAGACTATCCAACAAAGGTGTCTTCTCTCTCTTAATAATCTTTCCTGGAACAGATTGTAAGGCCAACAAGAACCCTTCTCTATATCTTAATAAGCAAATTTGGCTCAGGCTAAGTCTTTTTTTTGAGACAGGGTCTCGCTTTGTAGTTCAGGCTGCCCTGAGCTCACTATGTAGCCCAGGCAAGCCTTGAACTCAGCAATCCTCCTGCCTCTGCTTCCCGAGTGCTGAGATTACAGGTGTGAGCCACCATGCCCAGCGACTCAGGTTGTTTTGATTCAGCCTCATACTGAGACCACCTGAAGAATTTTGCAAAATACTGTTCCTGGATCCCACTTTAGTGGAGATTCTGATCTAAACACTCTGGAAAGTGGCTCGGACATTATGACTTTTCAAGTCCCCAGATGACTCAGATGCATAAACGTATCCATTCTATTATTTAAAGAATAATACTGACGGGCTGGAGGGTTAGCTCAGTGGTTCCAGCGCCTGCCTCGCAAGCGCAAGGTCCTGAGTTCGATCCCCGGTAACCACATATAATGCTGGGCGTGGAGTCACACCCACCAACAATCAACACCGCATACCACAGTGCTGGGCGTGGTGGCTCACGCCTGTAATCCCAGCACTCGGGAGGCAGGGACAGGAGGATTGCTGAGTTCACAGAGGCTTGCCTGGGCACCATAGTGAGCTCAGGGCCAGCCTGAACTACAAAGCGAGACCCTGTCTCAAAAGCAAAAAAGAAAAAAAAAAAAAAGAATAATACTGACACCTGTGCCCCAACCCAGACCAGTCTGGTGATTTTAATGGGTTTGGAGCAAATAACCAAAAGCCAAAGATTCAAATCTCTTATTAAAAGATTAAAGATGCAAGATTCTTAAGCAGTTGTTACCTTTGCTCTTTTCTTAATTTTCTGGGACTTTCTTGACAGTGATGATGATATCTGTGAGTCTTTGTGCTGGTGGGAGGAAAATTGGGTCCATGCTCAGCCGGCTCTGGCTTCACTAGGTTATTGTTAGGATTGATGAATTAACATACATGCATACATACATTTATTATTTACTTGAGACAGGGTAGGTTATTGTTAGGATTGATGAACTAACATACATACACACTTATTTATTTATTTGAGATAGGCTCTCATTTTATAGTTCAGGCTGGTACTGAGCTCACTATGTAGCCCAAGCAAGCCTGGAACTCAGCAATCCTCCTGCCTTTGCTTCCCAAATGCTGGGATTGCAGGTGTGAGCCACCACACCCAGCATTGTAGGGTGTGGTACTGATTGCTGGTGGGTGTGAATCACCACGCCCAATATCATATTATTGTATGTGGTTACCGGGATCGAACCAGGGATCTTGCACTTGCTAGGCAGGCGCCAGAACCACTGAGCTAAATCTCCGGCCCTACATTTATTAAGCATTTAGAAAACACCTGTACAGTTATAGTACATAAACAATATACAAACCTGTGAAATTTAGGACAACCAGGACTCCTGCTCATCAAGAGAGACCAGTTTCTCTGCACTAGAGGAGGAAAGGACTTCACTGTGAAATCTATGCTGCCTCACAGAATGGGCAAGATCAGTAGCACTGAGCAGGCAAAGAACCAGGACCCAGGGCAGGGGCCAGAGCAGCTGCAGGAACTGCATCAGAAAGGGTTGGTGCCTCTCATTAAAGATATGAATGAATGGCTGGGCATGGTGGCTCACGCCTGTAATCCTAGCACTTGGGAGGCAGAGACAGGAGGATTGCTGAGTTCAAGGCTTGCTTGGGCTCCACAGTGAGCTCAGGGCCAGCCTGAACTGCAAAGCAAGACCCTGTCTCAAAAAAAAAAAAAAAAAAAGATATGAATGAATGGGGATTAACCAATGGGGACGTAATTTTTAATTCTTCACCATGGTTCACTCCAGAGTCCAACTTCCCTCGCTGCCCTGTGGTTGCTCAAGTTACTCTTGTAACTCAGGGGAGAGGTCAGTCACCCAAAGGAAGCAGGAGCTTCTGGGAAAAGGTGATGGAGGAGGCTAAGTGGCCACAAAAAAACATGGCTGAACCGGGAACGGAGTGGGGTGGCCCTAGGTGTGGATCTCTGCTGCCCATGGAGGGACAGGGCAGCTTCAGGCCAGCCAAGGGGCACAGAGCTGAGGGCCGGTGTTCCTTGAGTCTAGTAGAAATGGCCCTGTGCCATGGAGGCAAGGAGTGCATTGATCATTTTTCTAAAAGGGAAGATATCCATGCTACCCTACTGGGGATCTAGTCACTGACTCAGGGAGATGTGAGGTGTTTGCTGTGACACTGTGGGGTCCTGCTGGGTTCCTACCTTTGGAGGGAGTTTGCTGGAGGACCTGCCTGGCTCTTGGGAACAACCCCTGAGCCTGCCCTTCCCATGGCTCTTGCTCAGAAGCCCACACAGTGCTCTGCCAGACCAAGGACGGGCAATTTCTTTCAGAAGGAGGGGAGCAGGGGCTTCCTGGTTGTTCCTGTGCAACCCAGCTGGATACTTGGCCCCTGGAGGCTGCACAAGGTCCCAGAATCAGGACTTGCCCCATGGCATTTCTTAGTTGATGAGAAAGTCAGGAGAGAGCAGGTGGGGTCCAAATACCCTGGCAAGCAAGATACCATCAGATACTGTTACTCAGTCTCATCCTTTAGCAAAGAAGAAAAATTCTTAGGCTCCCAATAGCATCTTGTATGTCTCATATGTCTAGAAGGTTTGTATTATCTCAACTGAATTTCTAGTTTAGTCCCCGTCTTTCCCCCAAACGTATTATTTACTCTGTTATTTGCTTTACTGAAACAGACCCACTGTCATGACCACAAAAGTAAAAAGTTCCCAGCCTCTGCTGGTCTGATGCTCCAGGCAGAGGCATTTCTGTGCTTAGCTGGGCGGGGACTGTCTGGAAGCTCCGTGCCCCCTGGACCAGGATGGGTGTAGAAAGGATCAGGCCTGGTCTGCTGAGGAGTGAGGCAGGAAGCGCTGCTCATAACCAACATGACAGCCAGAAACTCTGGATCTGTTCAAACAGTCAACTGCCTGAAGCCTGTTAGAAGCGAATAAAAGTAGGTGGACTTTGGGGAGAAGCCCAAACTGAGAAAGCCGCAGCGGGGTTTCCTGTTTCTTATTGCCTGGCCCTGAGAGCTGCTAGTCTTGTTCCAATAGCTGAAAACAAAACAGATAGAAGCATTTCTTCCTGGTACCTAGAGCCCAGGAAAAAGCCTACAGCAGCCGGGCTTTCTGGGAAGTAAGGGGGAGATGCCAGAAAAGAGAAAGCTGTAAAAAAGGAATTTGAATTCTGTGCGGAAAACCTTCCACAACTCTGATGATACCAGGCAAAGTGAAACTCATCTGAACCCAGGCCCAAGCTCTGCCACCCTAAGTGAGACAGACTGTGCAGTGTGAGCCCAACCATGTGAGTCATTTGGGGAAACCAGGTCCTTTCTGGTCTGATTCACCAGGGAGTTGGTAACTAGCCACCGAGCACATCATTCTAGATACAGACACAGGTCGCTGTAGAACAGCGAATTAGTCTTGTGGCTCTGGACCCACCCATAGCACTTCCGTCGAGATTCTCTCCTCTGTAACTTTTGATTGACATGAAACCATCTAACCCTACTGAAATATAATGCTATGCTTCTGGTTTCTGGTTCTCCCTGTATCTGTGACCACTTCTATGTGTCTCTGAGAAGGGGACCAAGCCTGTGGCATGCATGCCCTGCACACCCTGACCATGTCTTTTCTTACAAGTTCTTGCAAAGTCTTATATACCATGGGGTTCTGTACTGGCTGGTTAATTTTGCTTTGTCTTTATTCAAGAAATACAAAAATAGCCCCTGGGTTTTTGCTTTGTGCTGCTATCTGGATGGCAAATGGCAAAGCCAAGACCACCCAACGTCAATACTTGGTTCTAGGTTACCATTACTACCCTTATGGCGCAGACTGGAATCCAAGCCCTCAGATACACTCGGGCTCCTTGTTCACCATGGCTCCAGCTTCGGGTGCCCTGGAGTTACTCGTATGCCCTGGACAGGGAGCTACAGAACACAGACAACATGTGTGAGGAGTGCTGCAGGGTCTCCACTCTCTGAAGCTGTCACCTGGTAGACTGAGGCCACCGACCTCTCTCAACAGGCATCTGGTCTCAGAAACTTACCCTTCGTTCCTTTCATGCCCCACCAAAAGGGATCAGTATCAAGTGAGGTGGGCAGGATTTCAGCTTCAGTGTCATTGTTTTGAGAACCAGCATAGCCATGCCAAGCATGTTGCCCAAAAAAGCCACTGTACCAGGAGACCCTGGCGACCATATGTTCCTGAAGAACAGCTTCACCTGGCAGCTTTGGAGCCTGCCTGCACCTGGAGAACCCCATTACAAGATAAAGGATGTTCAGAAGGCAGGGGGCCAGGATACCCTGGTGGAGCCCAGGGGCACTCATCCGTGTTCCCAGGGTCCCTTAATGAGCTGGCCAGACCCACCTAGTGCTATTGTGCCGCCCGCTAGCTTTATGGGCACAGCTTTTGTACTCACAGGAAACAATGCGCCTGCTAAGGCCGCCACACCAGTTTCAGAGACCTACACAGCCCTGAAGGAGCTCAGCAGACTGCATTTTCAAATTGCCCTAAACCAGAGCTGTTGCAGGGGATGGTCTAAGAAGCCCCACTGTAGCCTCTGGGCAAGACGTCTCCCGGGAGAACCCGAGGGAGTCAGGCTCAGCCATCTCCTCTCCGCCACATTTCCCCCGCAGTAACCTGCAAGGGTTACATACCCCACTTCTTTGCACAACAGGTTGAGTCCGCGGCCGGCCTGTGTGCCTCGGCACTCTATAAATACTCTTGGGATACCAAGGTCCTCTGTGCAGAGACGTCGGACTCATAGCCACCCTCTCCTTCGCCCAAGTCTTCATTCTCTTCTCCCAAACTGGCCTTCCACATGACAGAAGCAACCACTTCAAGCCGATGCCCTCCTTCCCCGTGCTGAGTGCCACTGAGACGGCCGCTTGGGACTTGCCTGCTCATCCCGGTCATCGTGAGCAGGTGAATCCTTCTCTGGTCTGTCCCCACCCCAGAAGACACCCTGGGGTCCCCAGCGGACCACAGCCAGGAAGAAACACACCTTCCCCCTCTGGGTGCGGGGGGGTGGTGGTGAAACCCCGCAGCCTCCACACCTTCCTCAGGGGAGAGGAGCTGCGGTCCACGACTCCTAGCCAGGCAGCAGTGGGTTGCAGCCCCCCCCCCCATGCCCTGGAGCCCCGGTATCGACCGCAGTGAGGACCTCTGTGGGAGCCGCGCTTAGTCAAGGAGGTCCGGCTCCAAACCACAGCTGGGTGAAGAGGTTGGGGCTGCGAGGCCTCCCGGAGGCAGCAGGACGCTGGCGAGGGCGTTTCTAGACCTTGCGGCCGGAAGTACATCTGGTCTCTTTAAAACCTAAGTCTCTGCTGTCCATTTTTTTCTGTAGTGTTTGATGTGGATAAATGCTTTAGGTCGCCACGGAGCGATTCGCAGTAATCAAAGTGCGTGCACGGGCTCTCGGTGTTACCCTCCGGCCTCTGGGGGAGGGCGGTGCGCACCCAGCTCGCGGCTTCAGCTTGCAGGGAGCTGGAGAAGGAAGGGCCCCATCCCCGTGCTCCCTGCGGTTTGCAGCTGTTTAGGGAGAGGCTCAGGGGCCAGGCGGTGCCTGTCACGACCGTTCATGCCCACGGGCTGTCTACAACCCAGAACCCACTCTTTCCATTGATTCGCCTCCTCTCTCTTCGGGCCGCAGCGAACTGTGGGCGTCCTGGGGGTTCCTAGGTCTTACTTAAATGTACAGTTGTTCAGATAGTTTCTGAGCAAGAAGAGGATTTTTCGGACGGTCCCGGAAATCCGGGCGTCAAGGAGACTGTAATACTGCAACAGGACACTCGAGGGCAGTGTGGGCCGGGCTAGAGCCCCATTCCGGAGGAACCGCCGCTCGGAGCTGGCTCTCCGGAGCTGCCAAAGTCAAGGCTCCTTGCTTGTGCACTGTCCGAGTCTGCCCCGCCCAGCCGACCTGGGCTGTGGAAAGGCACGAGCAGTACCAGTGGGCTGCCAGGATTCTGGTGCGGCCCACCAGCAGGCAGGGACCAGACTCCTGTGGGCACCGTAGTGCGCGGGGACCCGGCAAGTGGCATGCCTGCCCACGCTCTGGGCCCGAACGTGAGGTCCTAACCGGTGTTTGCGCTGCAAGCTTCTGGCTTCTGCCCACCTCCCTCTGCCCACTCCCCGCCATCTAAGCCTGGGGGCCGCTGAACATGAGGTCCCGCCACCCCTTGCACATCAAGCCCCCCTCTGAGAAGGCAGGAGTGAGCGCTAAAGCAGTTCTGGTTTCTTTCCTTCCCTCTTTTTCTCCCGTCCTTGTACAAACAAAGGGACGCCCGGCACCCAGTCCTGCCGGTCCCTGGAGACGGCTTCCCTGTCCCCCGGGCGCAGACAGCCAGGCCCTCATCCCTGCAGCCCCGTTTTGGGGAAGGTTTGAGCCTCGGGCCTCGAGCCGGGACTGAAGCAGGAGGGAGAGGTCTTTAGGGGCAGCGGAGAAGAAGGAAGAAAATAGTTTCACTTCTGTTTTCCCCACTGGGGCGGAGCCTTGACTCACTGACTTCCTGCCGCTCTAAACTCGGGCAGGAGACAGAGACTGAGGCCGCCGTCCCGTCCGGGTCAGGCCGGGCTGGCGGGAAGATGGCAGACCGGGTCTGGGACTCGAATACCAGGTGAGTCGGCGCCTTCTCCACCCGCCTCCTGCCTGCTTTACCCGAGCAGGCTGGGCTGTGAGGACGGCAGGGTGGGCAAAGAGGACGCGGGGCTTTGAAGCCCGAGCAGTTGTCGGTGCAAGTTCAGGTTGCCCCGGGGCGCATGACTTCTTGCTTTGCAGCTGCTGTTCAACTGCCAGGGACTCTGGACAGGGCAGTCAGTCCTTTGCGACAGCGGCGGCGGGGAAAAGCAGGATATGTTATTTCCGCTGGACTTCTCCGTGCTCACACCCCTTCTTTCCTGCTTCCTTCAGGCTCAGTGCTGGGCTCAGGGATGGTGGTTTAGAAACAGCTTCCGGGAAAACTTACCCCTCTCCGAGCCCTGGACGCTGCAGTCCGGGGCTGTCCCATGACAGGCCCTATTTCGGTCTAATTCTCTCTTGATCAAAGGAAGATACAGGAAGAGAAAAGGCAAAAGGCTGGTACAGGGGGAGGATTTAAATTTTCACTTTCATATTCCGCTCTAGGCGGTGATACCTGTGATCAGAAAAACGACAGAGATTCTGTCTTTTCTCCTCTAATGGGATCAGAAATAACATTACTAACATTACTTAATATTTCTTAAGTACAAACTAAATACAATCTTGTTGATAAAATTTCCAACAGTGTAGAGGAATATAAAGAAAACTATATTTTGTTTGATATACAGAGGTATCATTTTCAAGGGATGATTTTCTACATGCTGGTCTGCATTTTGCATTATTTATTTTAAAATGGGAATCCTAGAGATAGATTTTTCCCACTTTAATATCTGTACATCTTCCACATTCTTTTTAACTGCTGCATAATAGTCCACAGCATTGATATGTCCCTCACAGTTCTTTTTTTTTTTTTTTTTCTTTTTTTTTTTTTGAGACAGGGACTCACTTTGTAGTTCAGGCTGGCCCTGAGTTCACTATGTAGCCCAGGCAAGCCTCGAACTTCAGTAATCCTCCTGTCTCTGCCTCGCGAATGCTGGGATTACAGGCATGAGCCACCATGCCCAGCTCCCTCGCAGTTTTTGGGCCAGTCCTCCATTGATGGACAGGTAGATTATTTCACTTGTTCACTTTTATCAGCAAGTGGCAGTAGCAATGCTTATATACTTGTTTTTGATATTTTTGTGTGGGCACAGGTATTTGCCTTGTGTCAAAAACAAAGAAAAAGTGGGATTATTGAGACAAGGGGCATTAATATATACCCTTTGTAAGGGTTCCTGAGTCAGTGTGCACCCTACCAACACAAAGGAGATGAGAGACCCCCATGCGCAGTCTTTGGAAAGGTATAAAAGTTGCGCCTTGGGCTGGAGGGTTAGCTCAGTGGTTCCGGTGCCTGCCTCGCAAGCTCAAGGACCTGAGTTTGATCCCCGGTAACCACATATAATGCTGGGTGTGGAGACACGCCCACCAACAATCAACACCGCATACCACAATGCCGGGCGTGGTGGCTCACGCCTGTAACCCCAGCACTCGGGAGGTAGAGACAGGAGGATTGCTGAGTTAGCGGCGGCTTGCCTGGGCACCATAGTGAGCTCAGGGCCAGCCTGAACTACAAAGCAAGACCCT